>CAKNXH010062246.1:435075-524156 GCA_932178445.1 Andricus quercusramuli
ACTACTAAAAAGATGAATTTTTAACTAAAAAAGACAAATTTTCAAATCAAGAATAAATTTTGAACAAAATTGTAAAATTTTCGACTTTAAAAATGAATATTTAAACTTAAAAAAATAAGTATTCAAACAAAAATGGAGTATAGTCACATTCTCAGACAAAAAATTCAAGTTTCGACCAAATAGTTTAATTTTCAAAGAAATACATGAATTTTCAACTACAAAATATAAATTTTCAACCAAAAATGGAACAGTTAAATTTTCAATTCAAAAAATTAAATTTGAACAAAACAAAAAAACGATCGAATTGACAGCTGAATAGTTAAATTTTTGAACAAAGAAATGAATGCACAAACAACAAGAGTAATATTCTACCAAAAAATGAATTTTTAACCCCATAGTTGAATTTGCAATTAAAAAAGATAAGTTTTTAACCAAAAATTGAATCGTTACATTTTCGGTAAAAAAGGTGATAAAAGAACGAAGTTTTAGCAAAATATTTACATTTTAACCAAACAAATTGAATGGAAAACAATGAATTTGCAACCAAGAAAAGGAATTTTCAAACGAATAGTTTTCTAAAAAAAGACGAAATTCCAACGAAATTAATTTGCAGCCAACAAAAAAAAAGGAATTTTCCATCAAATAGGTGAATTTTCAACCAAGAATGCCATAGTATCATTTTTAGTGAAAACAAAAATGATTAAAAAAAGAACGAAGTTTAAAAAAATATTAAAAATTTTAACCAAAAAATTGATTTTTCCACCGAAAAGATGAATTTTCAATCAAAAAGACGAATTTGTGATTGAAAAAAACTAAGTTTCAATCAAAATGGCATAGTTACATTATCATTTCAAAAAATTAATTGTGAACAAAAGTAAAGTCATTTTTCAACGAATGAATTCAGTTTGCATGAAAGAAATGAATTTTAACCAAAAAAGAAAAGTTTAAAAAACGGAATAATTAAATATTCATTAAAAATTAATTTTTAACAAAAAAATAAAAGGATTTCTAACAAAATTGGTAAAGATGGAACCATCTTCAAGCAAGAAGAATAATATTTTACCAAAAAAGACTAATTTACAAAAAATACATGAATTTACAACCAGATAGTTGCATTTGTCAACTGAAAAATATAATTTTTCAACCAGAAAGGGTATATTTTAATTTTCAGCTGAAAAAAAAATAATTTTGAAATCTTTCTCTGATAATTACCTTTCTTTTCAATCGATTTTAGACTCTAATTACAATTTTGCGGATTTTAGGAGAAAAAGCCGAAAAGTTACTAACTTGACCTCATATACTTTCTTAATATATTAAAACTTTACAAAACCTTTAATGTTTTAAAATACTTATCTCAACATTACAAAATTTATTTTTTACAATTTTATTTCAATTGTAAAATAAATTTAACAAAATTTATTTTGTAAAGAAATATATCATGATTTTAAAAGGACAAAGCAATTTTAAAGGTAAGTCTTTGTAGCATTTTAATAACGAATGAACATATTTTTAGAATATTTTTCCTTGATTCTGCCCCAGGGTCAATCGTGGGACAAAAAACCGTGGAGAAATTTTAAATAGAGAGAGTACTCTGTATACATTAATAATAGTATAATAATTATAATAATATTCATTATAATAATATTTATATCAAGTATAACTTATATAATTAAAGATTTTAATGATTAAAAAAACTAGTATAGGTTTTCAGTACTTGTAGAGCGTGGCGAAGCACAGAGAGTTCAAACAATATTGTAGGGTCGTAAAACTTCGTTTTTCGCCCCGCTCCACAAGTTCTCAAAACCGGATTAATTCTCATAATGCAAACCATCAACAACTGAAATTTAGTGATTGTGAGTTCTCTTTTGTTAAAGCTTTTTCGGCTTCAACGAATACAATCTCATCACGTTTCTCGTGTGAAAAAAAAGGTTAAAAGCAAATTTTTAGACCTAATTTGAAGAAAATTTTGTTGTTAAACATTTTATTGTATCTTGTGTTTTATTGTGCAAAAAATTAATTTGTTTATTTTTAATATCATTTTTTAAGATCAAATCAAAAACTACGCGTCTCGTCAAAATATGATTAATGCGAAATGTGTGGCTCTTATTTGGGTGAACAACTTTTGTCTTTTTTTTTTGTAGCTTGTGTCGTTTGTCCAAAAATTTGATGTTTTGTTAATGTCGTTTTTTACGAATAAAACAAAAACTACGTGCTAAATCAAAAAGTGAGTAATAACGAATTTGTAGACAATTTTTGGGTGCACAATTTTTGTGTTTTTATCTTTTTTCGTATCTTGCATAGTTTGACACAAAATGGAATTTTTCATTTTTTGTACGATCAAAATTTGAATTTTTCATTTTTTGCACGATCAAAATTTGAATTTTCTATTTTTCAAGAAAATTCAAAGAGTTGTTATGATAATCTTGCAGAACTGTAAAAAAACATATTTTTCCTCCCTTGACTTTTTTTCCATATCGTGCGTTGTTTGGATTAAAATGTTCATTTGAGTTCTAATTTTTGGATTGTGAAAATACTATAACTCTAATAATTTGGTTTTTATCGAAAAAAGTCGTGCAGATAAATTGTTCGAATTTTTGAGTACTACGAATAGCCGTACATGGAATTTTTAAATTAAAAAAAAAATGGTCGCAAAAATTTTGAAAATGCTCTTTTTGAATTTTGATCCAAAATAGCTGGACAACAAACTGGTCCTTCTCAGCCCTAAAATAGTGTGACAAAGCTCAATCCAATCTGATCCGTCCGACAGATGCACAGATACCTTCGAAAAAATCGTTTTTTCTGACTCAGGGTGTCTCAAAACGTAGAGATTTGGTAAAAACCGACTATGTAAAATTTTACATAAAACCAACCTTTTCATTAAAATGAGAAAGTAAAAAGAATAGATTGCAAATTCAAATGGCTGGGTGTCATTGTACATTACGAACACCCAAATATTGACAATTATATAATTCGCACGCTGGAACGAAAGCCTGTGGGAAAGGCGAGGAAAAAATCGAGTCTCTGTTTTATCACGTGATCGGAACTTCCTCCACTCGAACCAATATATCTGGCTCCAGTCGCCCCCCCCCCCTCCCTCATAACGTGTTCGGATTTTCTAACACGTGCTACCGTATTTTGTTTTCACTGTTCAATTGTTTTCGTCGCGAATACTTGCTCGTGCATTTTCGGCTTTACACGAAGCTGGTCTACACAGCATGTAACAGAGCCGACTCACCGACACGCTACGTTTGCGTGTGTCGCTCCCAGATGGGAAAGTGGTGGGGGCCGAAAATTCCCATGTTCTGCATGGGTTGGGACTGTGAGTAAAAGCGGGTTGAGTTCGGACTGGGAGCCAAAGCGGGTTGAAGTCCAAAACCGTTTTTCCCCGCGGAATAATTTCAGTTCGCTTCTACTCTGACGCTCATTCATTCCGTTTTCACTCCCATTCTTTTTTCAAGTCTTCTTTGCGTTGACACGAAAACTTAAACCGCTTCTCTTCTGCAACTTATTTTGCACCGCTCTTACTCTCAGCCCGTCAACTCCGCCACGCCTATACAAAAGCGCAAAAGGGCAGAGGCTTGTACACCAAGCCCCAATTCAGAAGAGGTGTCTAGGCCAGCAAAAAAAACAGTCTTAGAGAATGACCAAATGTGGACGCAAGTGCAGAAGCGTAAAAATAAGGCGCGTGAACTACCCGATTCCGAAAATCGAGTGAACCCGAGGAACAGAGGAAAGTACAAGAGAGCACGTTCTGAAGCGGTCTTGATCAAACCGGCGGAAGGTCGAAACTACGCTGAAGTAGTCCGGACCATAAAGTCTAAAATAAACCCAGAGGATTCCTCAGTTACTATCAAAGCCATGAGGAAAACAAGGCAGGGCGGCGTCTTGCTTGAAATAAATGCGTCAGAGGAAAACGTATAAGATTTGGCGAAGCTTTACAGCAAGCGGTTGAGAGAGCGGGAGAGGTCCGCCAACTCATACCGAAAAGCCGGGTTGAGATTCTGGATCTCGACATAGACACAGAAGAAGAGGATATCAACAAAGCCCTCAAAACCTTTTTTGGCGACGGCTGGATGGAAAATCCAAAAATTAATATAATGAAGAAAGACTGGAGAGGAAGCCTGAAAGCCTTCGCTGAACTGAGCGAAACAGCGGCCAAGAAGCTAGACGTTGCTTCGAGGATTAAAATAGGCTGGGTGAACTGCAGGGTCCGCATCAAGGCAAAAGTGGAGCGCTGTTTCCAATGCCATGGCTATGGTCACATTGCATCCGGCTGTAAGGAGGCCGATCGCAGAAATCTGTGTTGGAAATGTGGCGAAGGCGACCACAAATCTGCTGATTGCACAAAGAACCCAAGGTGCATTTTGTGCACAAATAGATCAGATGAAGCCCCTGTGGATCATTTCCCTGGCTCCTCCAAGTGTGCTTGCTTCAGGGAAGCAGAGCGGGCTTGTGAGAGAGACAAAAAATGACCACCTTCATCCAAGGAAATCTTGGCCGAGGCCAACTAGCGCAGGACTTGCTTTTTCGCTTGGCATCGGATAAAAAAGCTGACGTTTTGGCGATCAGTGAACAGTACGCCAACCCAAATTTGAAAAATTGGTTCGCTGACACCTCGAACAGAGCTGCGATTTGGGTAAGAGACCCGGAAAAAATGCCGATAAAAAGTCATGGAAAAGGAGACGGCTACGTCTGGATTGATAGCGGGGGCAGCACACTTGTGAGCTGTTACCTCTCCCCTAATGAAGGAATAGCCGTTTTCCGAAAGAAAATAGACGAAATTGAGAATCTCGTCCGAAATTTAGACGGTGAGGTTATCCTGGCGGGAGACTTCAATGCCAAGTCCACCGAATGGGGTATGAAGAGGACTGACACGCGGGGTAAGGAACTGGCTGAAATGGCAGCTGGCCTTGACCTCACAGTGCTAAACAATGGAAACGCAACAACTTTTCGTAGGATTGGCTATAGTGAGACGATAATTGATGTCACACTAGCCACCCCACAATTAGCTGGGAGAGTGCAAGAATGGAAAGTTCTGGAAGATTATACGGCGAGTGACCACCAGTACATTCAATTTAAAATAGGTAACCTGGCAAAAAGAGGGAACATTAAAATCACGGGGAAAAGAGGAAAAGGATGGAATGCGAAGAAGCTAGATCCAGCTGCCCTCATACATACGATCGCTAAAAAGGGTGGTCGTTTGTTGGAGGAGCACGCACCCTCAGTCTCATCCAAACCAGCAGCTGAAGAACTTGTGAAGGAAACGATGAGCCTGTTAGAGTATGGCTGTAACGCTTCCATGCCAAAACGCGCCAAACCAACCAACAGGGACCCGGTGTACTGGTGGACACAAGAAATAGCAGAACTGAGAACCCAATGCCTAAAGCTCAGGCGCAAGGTCCAAAGGACAAAGAGGAATAATTTAGACTTCGAAGGGAAAAATGCTCAGTACAAATTAGCTAAGAAGAGACTTAGCATAGCCATAAAGCAGAGCAAAGCCCAGAAATGGAAAGAAATCTGTGCGGCAGTGGACACTGACATCTGGGGCCGCGGTTACCAAATAGTCACTGGCAAGATCCACCGAAAAGCGCCGGAAGGACCAAAGGATCCAATAACGATGGAGAATATCATTGCAGAACTTTTCCCGAACCATCCTGAACGTACCACCATCGACAACAACAACATAGTCGAAGCGCCTTGGTTCTCAATGGAGGAGCTTAGAGACGCCGTCGAAAGTATGACAAGCGGAAAAGCCCCTGGCCCTGACGGAATACCTGTAGAGGTTGTCAAGGTGCTTGCCAGGGACTGTCCTCACCTGCTGCTGAACATGTATAACTCATGCCTCCGGGTAGGGTTGTTCAGCCGCAGGTGGAAGATACAGAGACTGGTCCTCCTTGATAAAGGTAAGGGCCCCCCTGTAACACCAGCATCCTACAGGCCTCTGTGTATGCTGGATGTTGCCGGGAAAGTGTATGAGAAGATGCTCCGAGCCAGGTTAAGAAAGGCAATTGAACAGGCGGGAGGCCAAGCCGAAAACCAACATGGCTTTCGCGAGGGCAGATCGACCATCGGAGCGATCACCGAAATCCAACAAATGGTGGTAGAAGCCTGGACGGGAAACCATAGATCCAGAAAGGTAGTTGTGCTCATCACTTTTGATGTTAAAAATGCCTTCAACACCCTCAGATGGTCTGATGTGATGCATACCCTGGAAAATGTTTTCCGGATACCGCTATATTTAAATCGTGTTATCGCTGATTACTTGAGCGATAGGAACCTACAGTTCGAAACTACCGAAGGCCCAAAGCAGAAGAAAGTTACAGCAGGTGTGGCCCAGGGATCCGTACTTGGACCGGACCTGTGGAACGTCGTTTACAATGACGTGTTTAAAATAAAGCTGCCAGACGGATGTAAGCTCATCGGCTTCGCGGATGACCTAGCGGCAACTATCCTGGCGCGAAACGAGGAAGAAGCAAATTCAAAAGTGGCTCTGGTCTCCATGCTAGTTGAGAACTGGCTAAAGGATCACGGGCTAAAATTGGCTGCACAAAAAACAGAAATGGTGATTCTCTCCAGACAGAGATTTTTCCCGGTCAACTTCAGAGTGCAGATTGCGGGTCATAACATCGAGGCCACAAACGCTCTGAAGTATCTTGGGGTGATGGTAGACAAAAAACTTGCCTTCTGGACGCAACTGTGTAAGGCGGCGGATAAAGCAGATACGCTGGTGGCTATGCTTTCCAGACTGATGCCAAATGTCACTGGACCACGCAGCAGTAAAAGGCGAACTCTAATGGCAGTTGCTCACTCTATTATGCTCTACGGAGCGGAAGTTTGGGCTGACGCCCTTCAAACGGAGAAATACAGGAAGAAACTAGCGTCAGTACAGAGAAAAGGTGCCCTAAGAGTGGGATGTGCATATCGCACAGTATCCGAAGCGGCAATTCTAGCTATTACAGGAATAATTCCGATCGACCTGCTGGCAAACGAGAGGAAAAAAATATATGAGGCGAAACAACGAGGAGAAGGCAGAGAGGCCGAAAAAAGCGTGAGAGACATCACGCTAATTGCCTGGGAGGAAAGGTGGAAGCAGCAGGAGAAGGGCAGGTGGACAGCTATGTTCATTAAGGACCTCAAGCTATAGACTACTAGAGACCATGGCGAGCTGTCTTTCCACTTAACCCAAATGTTAACTGGCCATGGGCATTTCAATGCTTACCTACACAATTTGGGGAAAAAACAGAGCCCAAACTGCGACTACTGTCCGGAAGAAGTAGACAACGCAAAATACACTTTTTTTTAGTGTAACAGATGGGCAATTCGGAGAACTTATCTTGAAAACGAATTAGGAGAGCCTTTGACCCCCGAAAATATCGGAAAAGCGCTATTGGCGAGCAAAGTAAAGTGGGAAGCTGTATCTAGATACACTGAGGAGATTCTACGTGAGAAGAAGAAGGAAGAAAAACACCATACTCCAGCTGCACCTGTGTAAAAACCCCGCATATGGTGTCGAAGGCCGACGGCCCGTAGTGCTACTTACGTAGCACGGATGAGGTTGACGCGAAAAAACACCAAAGCTGGGAAGAAAATAGGAATTTTGTAAACAAAAGACGACAAAAGAACAATGCACGCAGCCTACCCCAACCATGATGTCGAAAGCCGACGAGCCCGTTGCGTGACATCCTCACGCTACTGAGGACGATACGTACATCATGGCTGGGTGCTGAAAGACTGTGAAACAGAGAAGAAGACCAGGTTCAAAAATGTCAAAGTGAAAATATCGCGCCCAACCAGGATGCAGAAGGCCGACGAGCCCGGGTTGTGGTACCACCACACCACTGAGGACGATGCGTGCATCTTGGTTGGGTGCGGAGAGTTGAAATGCCAAGCTGGCTGAAAACGATGGAAGTCGAAGCACGACTTAGTGGCCTTAACCCCATGTTCCTGAAGTAATGCGAAAGCGGATTCCGGGAACATGGGTTGGCGGGAAAGGAGTTAAGGTTTAGTGGGTAGGTGCCGTTTGGTAAGTCCCACACTCACCTCCGTTCCTTGTGGACTGCGCGCCCATGTGTGCGTCTCATGTGTATATATTTGAAGTATATATACGTGAGATGCATATATTGGGCTCGCGGTCCACAAAGTTCGGATGTGGTTAGTGCATGAGCATTCGCCGTTTTTACTTCTTTAAAAAAAAAAAAAAAAAAAAAACTCCCTAGGGTCTGAAAAGTGACGTCAGAGATGAATAATGAAGATTATGCATCTATGAGCTTGCATTTTATGATTATCAGCCCACTCACGGTAAAAACTGAGAGGAAATTTTGGTTGCAGATAATAGAATTTTGCGGTTATTTATGGAAAGTTACCATATATACCTGTAAAATTACCATAAATGACCAACATTTTTCATAAATTTCCGGAAATTTTTGAAAATGAATTTTGGGTATTCCATGTGAAGTTACCATATTTACCTGTAAAATTACCATAAATTACCGAAATTTTCCACAAATTTCCGGAAATTTTAGGGAAATTTTTGAAAATGAATTTTGAGTAAGTTACCATATATACCTGTAAAATCACCATAAATAACCAAAATTTTTCATAAATTTCCGGAAATTTTTGGAAATGAATTTGGGTATTCCATGTGAAGTTATCATATTTACCTGTAAAATTACCAGAAATTACAGATATTTTTCATAAATTTCCGGAAATTCATGAAAATGTTTGAAAGTGAATTTTGGGTAAGTTACCATATTCACCTGTAAAATTACCATGAATTATCGATATTTTTCACAAATTTCCGGTAAGTTATGGAAATTTTTAAAAATGAATTTTGGGTAATCTATAATAAGTTACCAGAAATCACCTCTACAATTACCATAGATTAGGTTAACATTAATTTCATGCTTTATTATACAAAATCTAATATGGACTGAAATCATGACTGTATTTCGAGAAATACCTGAAATAATCCATTTGTTATAAAAAATATCGTATGCGCCAAGGGGGAGAGGCACTTGTTCTCCCCCTAGGCGCATAATATACTAATGTTTTGGTTGAGAATTCAACTATTTAGTTGAAATGTCAACTATCACATTTTTCGATGTAAATTCATCTTTTTGGTTGTAAATTGAACTACTTGATTAAAAATTGAACTAATTTATTATGAATAAACTTTTTTGTTTGAAGATTCATCATTTTAATTAAAAATTGATCTCATTGTTGAAAATTCATTTTTCTAACCGAAAATGTAACTATTTCAGTTAAGGATGCATTATTTTAGTTTTGAAAATTGATCTCTTTAATTACAAATTTAACCACTTGGGTAGAAGTTGAAATAATTTGTTCAAAATTAATTTTTTTTTTGTTAAAGCTTGATCTCTTTGGTTGAAACTTTAACTATTCTGTTGAAATTTTTTTTTTCTAACTGAAAATCTACTTTTTCCATTTTTTGTTGAAAATTGACATTTTCAGGGTGAAAATTCAACTGTTTTACAGTAAATTCACCTTTTGGCTTGAAAGTCCACTGAAAATTAAAAATTTCCACTTTTGGTTGAAAATTTATCTCTTTCAGTCAAAATTTTGTTGTTAAAATATTAACTATAACAGTTTTTGTCAAGAGTTTGTGAATTTGTTAAAAATTAATCTTATTTGGTCGAAAATTCAACTGTTTTGTTGATCATTCGTCTATTCGGACTAGGGTGGCCCTTATTTTTCACTTTTCGAATTTCTCTGCTCTCACTCCCCAATTTTGTTCGAATGTCAATATTTAAGGGTGGCGCAAAGACCATGAAGTTTCCCATTGATTTAACATGGGAAAAAGTCAGCTTTTTGTAAATCTAATTTTTAAACGCGATAATATGTCGCAAATAATTCCGTGTTTCAGTATATTGTTCAGAATTCGCTAGAGAATAAGAATCAATAATAAATTTTGTGGTTTAATAATTTTAAGTCACTCTTACGTGCCCCAAAGAAAACCCCATGAATGACAAATTTGAATTTTACGTAATATTACGGTTTATTGACGCTTTTTAAAAGTTTTTTGAAAATAAATTATTATTAATCGGTAATTTAAAAATAACCAGTCATTTGCTAACTAATGTTCGATTGTTTAAACAATTTTAATTTTGCTTAAATATTTTTTCAGTTAACTCGCGAAATGAACGTATTTTCTAGATTTTATGAGTTATTTAATCACTGATAACATTAAAATAATTTGTTTAAATAATTTGAAAATTATTTAAACAATACGTATTTGGTCAAGCATATATTTTACATAAAAAAAGCAGGAAAAACATTTTATCTCACTAAATTTTCGACAAATTTTAATATTTTTAAGTACTAATTTGTTTATTATGAATTAGTTATTATTAGTTAACAAATGACTGGGTATTCTATTTACCGACTAATGATTATTTATTTTGAAAAAACTTTTAAAACGCATCAATAAACCGCAATATTTCGTAAAATTCAAATTTGTCACTTATGAGGTTTTCTTTGGGGACCCATAAGAGTGGCTTAAAATTATTCAACCTCAAAACTTATGATTGATTCTTATTCTCTAACGAATTCTGAACAATATACTGAAACACGGAATTATTTGTAACATATTATCGCGTTTAAATATTAGATTTACAAAAAGCTTACTTTTTCCCACGCTAAATCAATGGAAAACAGAGAAATTCGAGAGAAAAAAATCCACCAAGTATCAATAAGAACTTGAGTAAAAATTGCATTCAATATCAAGAACGTATAAAAAATGGTGCTAATTTTTTCCGTGATAAAGTAGATTCTCAGCACACCAAAAATTCATATTGAAAAATATTGTAAAAATTTATTAAATTATTAAGCAGGTGTGCCATTTTTTATAACATACTATTATTATTCTTTGTCAGGAAACGACTTTACAATTTTAATTTTCCGGACTTTTCCCAAAATTAGAATGCCAGCATCCATGGAAGCAAAATCATGGTAAAAATAGCAATTCTGAAATAAAATGAAAAATATTTTTCGGGTTTTATGAGAAAATGAATGCTATATTTAAATATATACATCATCTTATACAAAGATAAGCTTCAGATAGAAAAGATCAGTTTACTGGATAAAATTCAGTTTGGTTGTGATACGTCCTTTCCCTATACACATAATCCACTCATAAAGTATAATGACATAATTTATACTACTCGAGAAACTTCTGACAATTTGTGAAACTCTCTTGATCATCCAATACGTTACAACTTATGACTCAATATTTTAATCGAGTATGAATCCATCCGACGAAGAAAAAAAAATCCACTAAGTACAAAGAAGGAAAGTTTCGTTATGAAAAAACATCACTATCAGTAATCGCTTTCGGATTTTTGGGCTTGCTTCTCTTTATATTCTTGGTGCAATTTCCTAAGGGCCTTTTGTCCAAGGACGTCCAGATTCCCTTCTTCAATCATTTTTTCCTCCCAGATTTTCAAATCTTTTCGGTACTGTGCCATATTTTTCGCGTATTGTTCGTGGTATTTTCTCTGCTCTTCGGCCGGTAATGATTTCCAGACTATCGCAAGTGCTTTCATCTTTTCCTGCAAGACAAATTAAAAATCATATTATTTAGAAACGCTTTTCTGAAACAGATATTTCAATGCTTCAATTTGAAATGAGCAAGTTATTTAATTTTTTAAGTTATTAGGTCAATACTAACTAATTACTAACTAATCAGCCATACTAACTTTTTGAGTTCCACTGTCCGTGTTACCCTGAAGTCTCTCGCAAAAGTATAAACTGTAGGCACTAAGTGGCTTTTTAGGTTTCTGAAGTTCTTCTCTTCTCTGGAAAAAAATAAAAATAATCACAGGATATTAAAAGGTAAATTTTATGTTAAGACCGAATCTATTTCCAATCAGGCAGGTTCTACACTTCAAATCCCAGAATATCTCAGCTATGAAATATGTTGTTTTCAGAAGAAACTTGTCGAGACTTTCTTTTCGGATTCTGGTGAATTTTACTGGCCTATTTCGAAATCCGTAGGAAAATTTGAAAAAAGTTCAAATTAACAAAATGGCAGTGACTGGTTTCAAAACAAAAAAAGATGATTTCCGCAAAAAACCCATATTTATATTTTTTGCCGATTTTTTGTAAAATGTTGCTTTTTGTAAAGAAGACATTTGGTGACTCTTATGCGGGCTAAACAATTTTTGTGGTCAGGAGAATTTTTTTGTTTAAAAATCAAAATTTCACATTTTCTCGGAAACAACGAAAGGTACCAAAAAAATATTACGATAGAAGTTTCCACATCTAGAAAAGTTCTACAAAAAAACTTCTCGCTCTTTTGTGATATCTTGCCTCGTCTACGAGAAAATTCGAAAATTATATTTTCAAGAAAACAAGTTCTCCCGGTGTCAAAAATAATTTAGCCCACATAAAACTGATGGCACGCCTTTCTTAAAACAGGGGGAGGAGTCTATAATTCAGAAAACATCCTTACATGATTAATGGGCGTTTCCTTATAAAAGGCCGAATTCAAAGAAATATATACGAGTGGATTTTTTCAGAAAATCGACTTTTTATATTTTCAGGCTTCGGACTCACTTCAGAAATCGAAAATAGTCTAAATAGTGTCACGAATTTGAAAAAATTGTCAGAATAGTGCCATAAAACGTTTCAAGCATTAAACTTATTTGTAGTCCGAATTTAAGAGTGTATAGTCCGAAATAAAACTGTATAATGGAAAATTAAATCAATTTTTAGAGTAAAATTTCCAGTTTTCTAACCTAATATTTTTGAAGTATTAAAAGTTAATTTTAATGTTTATTTGAATTGTTATTCTTTCATTTATAAACGATTCATATTCCTATTTATTTATCGCATGCTTTACAGTCTTTACCCTATTTTCCTTTTTTTTCTTGTTTTTCCACTTGAATGTGAACTGAATTATTAAAGCTCAATAAGAAAATCTAATTATTTTTGGATGAGAATTCATTAATTTCGGTTGAAAAGTCCACTATTAAATTTTTGTTTAAGAAATCATATTTTTTGGTCAAGAATTTTATTATTTGGTTCAAAATTATATTATTTTGTTCAAATTTAATAATTTTGTTGAAATCATATTTTTTGGTTTGAAAATTCATCTCTGTTTCTAAATATTTCACTTTTTTGGTAAAAATGACACTGTCTAGTTTTCAGCTCAAAAATTAAAACATTTGGTAGGAAATTTAGCTATTTTGTTGAAAATTCGTGTTTTTTTGTTGTTGTTAAATCTAACTGGTTTTGATTTAAAATTGTTACTTTTTTTTTGTTGAAATATCAATTCTTATATTTTTTGTTGAAAAATCATCTTTTTAGGTGGAAAATTCAACGCCTTGTTTGAAAATTGAACTATTTTCTTAAAAGTTCATTTTTTTTTTGTTTGAGACTCACAATTTTAGCTAAAATTCATTTTTTTACATAAAAATTTAATTTTTTAAACTGAAAATTCAACGATATTCATGAAAATTCAACTGGTTAGGTGAACACTAATTTTATTGCTGAAGATTCATATCCTCCAGTTGAAAATTGAACTGATTTGTAGAAAATTTGTCTTTTTGACTTGAAATTTAACTATTTGGTAGAAAGACAACAATCTGATACAAAATGAAACTGTTTTGTAGGAAACTTGTTTTTAAAATTAAAAATTAATTCTCTTCAAGAAAAATTTAATTACTCCATTTTGGTTAAAAAATTGATCTTTTTTATTATTTTAAATCTTCAACTATTTAGTTAAAAATCTTTAGAAACGAAAAATATATAAACTAAAAATTAATCAAATCAAATTTGGTCAAATATTACATTCACCGTTCTAACTATTTAGTTGAAAATTTATGCAATTCATTGAAAATTTGTCTTTTTTGATCAAATTAATATTCATGGTTGAGAATTCAACTATTTGGTTACAAATTCAACTATTTGATTAAAAATTTCACATTTTTTGGCAGAAAATTAATTTCTGTGTTGAAACTTCACTTCTTTGGTTAAAAATTCAACGATTTTGTTTGAAAATTCTTTTTGTGTTTGGTAGAAAATTTATCATTTTTAGTAGAAAATTCATGTACATATTTTGTTAAAAATGCGTTTTTTTGGTTGAAAATTAATTTGTTTTAATTGAGGATTGAAGTCTTTTGTTGAAAATTCGACTTATTTGGTTAAATTCAGCTGCTTTTGATTTTAAATTGAAATATTTTTTGGTTGAAATATCAACAATTAAATTTTGTGTTGAAAATTCATCTTTTTAGGTTAAAATGTAATTTTTTGAAATAACAATTGAACTAATTAGTTCAAACTTCAACTATTTAATTGGAAATTCATGCTTTTTGTTGTAAATTCATATTTTCCTATGGAAAATTCAACTGTTTTGTAGAAAATTCGTTTTTTTTTAAAATTTTAAATAATTTTTTTAAATGAAAATATAACTATTCCATTTTTGGTTAAAATTTGATCTTTTCATGTTTAAAAATTAAAATATTTGGTTGAAAATGTATGTAATTCGTCAAAAATGCGTCCTTTTGTTAGAACATCAATCTTCTTGGTTAAAAATTTAACTTTTTTGTAGAAAGCTCCTCTTTTTGGCTTGGAAATTCAACATCTTGGATGAAAAAATGTTCTTGGTTAAATGTATATTTTTGTTGAAAATTCGTTATTTTAACTTGAAAATTCATCTCTTGTGGTAGAAATGTTATATTTTTTTTGCCATAAATGCAACTTTTCGGTTGAAAACGAATTTGCTTTGGTTGATGATAACTATTTTATTAAAAATTTGTCCTTTTTGGTTCAATTAAACTGTTTTTGATTTTAAATGAAAACCTTTTCTTGGTTAAAGTATCAACTGTTACATTTTTTATTGAGAATTCATTTTTGTTGTTGTTGAAAATTCAACTACTCGGTTAGAATTTGAACTAATTTGTTAACTCTTTCGAATCAGTTAAGATTTTATCAAAAATCTTTGAATCGCTCCTAAATTCCCAAAAATAATTTATTCAGCAAAAATCACGTAAAATTAGGGCGGGAGGGAGGGGGCTCAAACGTTCTAAATTCCAGAAAACAAATGTAAGAGTGTACATAATTTACGCACGGCCCTTAATTTGGTGGAAATTTTTTTTCTCAAATAAAAAAAAAACGTGTCACCTAATTTCTTAAAAAAAAAAAAAACAGCTAATTTCGTCGCTGAGAGATTCTACGATTTGAAGTGCAGAACCGACCTGATTTGAAACGGATTTCATTTTAAAATGTAAGATATTCAATATGATTTACTAACGTGACGACGTATTTTAAGTTTCTTATTTATCTTTTTCTTTTCTTCTGCTTTTTCAATAATTATCCGTTGTTCAGGGGTTAAGCTGTCTTTATATTCGGCTAATAGTTTTTTATATTCTTTAAATGCGTCCGCAGATTTTTTCTGCAAAATCTCCTTTTTCTCGGGATCATATTTCTCCCATTCTTTCCCCAATACAGTAAACAATTCTCTTTGGCTCATTTGTGGATTCTCGGCCTTTATTTTGGAAATAGCCTCTTCTTTATACATGAAGAAAGGTACAAGTGGTTTTTTTGGTGGTGCCCTAATTCCAAGTTTTTCGAAATCCTTTCCTGTTAAAAACGCACATTGTTGGTAACAAGGCAGTTGATTTCTGAAAAGATTTCATTCACTTGATTTATATGGAATTCAAAATTAATATCGGTAATAGTTTCTTACAGCCGCTGGATTTGGAGGGGTTTTAAATTTAAGCTTTACTTTTAAATTTGTAAATTTTGAGAAATCACTGGAGTTTACCGAAATTATGTACAAATTCCATATTTTTGACTGAAATTTTGGTATTCTAATCCGGAATTTAATTCGAAAAGCTTTGTAAAAGCGAGATCAAACTTTAAGAATTTAGAAATTATGAAATATAAATTCTTAAATTCAATAAATAACACAGTATTCGAATTCTAATTCTCAGATTACAAATTTAAGGCCCTCAAATTTTCACACTTAATTCCGGAATGAGAATTTCAAATTGGAACTATTACCAGTTTAAAAAAATGTCCGGGTTTCTCGGTTTCTCAATGAAATGTCAATTACGTAATTTCAAAAGACAAACAAAGGTCAATTTAGGGGAAAACTTGGAATAAATTTGTGAATCAAAATTACTTACTAGTTAGATTTATTATTTTGAATACTAAAAATTGCTAAGTTTCAATAATAACTTCCGAAAATAATAAACTACAAATAATAAAGAAAGCAATCATTTTCTCCTTTAAAAAACATTAAATTCGAAACAGTTTAAACCCTCCAAAGTCCAAACAAAGACAACAAAGAATGATATAACCCCAATAGCAACTCCGAAATTTTTTAGCATAACTTTTGATTGAATATCCTGTAATTCCAAGGAAGAAATTATATGTTATAATTCGACAAATTGATTTGTGGCTAATTGAACAATTATCACAAATTTCTAGGTTATCGCGTTTATTTACACGTGCTTAAAAAATTATACAAATATTTACCTTGTTTGCAAAAGCGTCCGACAATTTAAGAATGTTGAAACACTGTTAAAAATTGTTCGACAAGTGGCCATAATACTGGCAAATGTTATTGTTTTCTTAATAAAAGCACGAACGACGCACAATTTTTTCACGATATATGAATTTTGCGGGAAAAATGAATAATAAAAAATTGGGACGTCTGCTTTTGCGCCGTTCCGCGTGCCACCGTTCTGACGTTTAAATGGAAAGTGGAATGTGGAAACGGAGCGGAATAGTGAAATGGAGCGGAATTTTAAACGTAAAATTAAATTTCTTATTGAAGAAACTGTTAAATTCATCCGAGAAAGACGAATTTCCAAGAAAATAGTTCTATTTTCACCCGAATCAGATTAATGTTTTAATCCGTACATTCAAATCAGCTAAAATTTTCACCAATTTTATTCTGTGATCAAATTTTAGCTACGAATCAGTTATTTTCACTGATGCGAATGAATAACTTTGAGTGATTTGTCACTAAAAATAACTGATTCATAGCTAGAAATCAGTCACTTTTTAATATTAGTAAAAATTGCACAGATTCACATTTATATAGAACGAAACAGTTGCATTTTTACTCAAAGAAGATGGAATTTTTACTAAAAGAGATGAATTTTCAAACCAAGAAGACGAATATTTAACAAAATATTAGTTGCATTTTCAACAAAAATGATTCTTCTATATCAAGGAAGAACAACATTTTTACGGAATTGTTGAATTTTTAAACCCAAAAGACGCATTTTATACAAAACAGTCGAATTTTCTACCCGAAAATATGAATTTTTAATTACAAAAATGTTAATTCTCAACCAAATAGTTGAATTTTTTAACAAGGAGATTAACTTTTAGTCAAAAAAGAACAATTTTAAACAAAAAAATTACATTTTCGACCAGAGATATTCATTTTTAACTTATATAATAATGAAGCTTTAAATGAAATAGTTAAAATTTCAGTCTAAGCAATAATTTTCAACAAAAAAAAACTAATTTTCAAGAAAATTCTTATATTTCAACCAAAGAGATGAATTTTCAGCTTAGACGATGAATCTTCAAACAAAAGAATTAATTTCTAACAAAGTACTTCGACGGTTAGCCAAGTACTTGAATTTTCAATTAAAAAATATGAATTTTCAACAATAAAATTAATTTTTAATCAAATAGTTGAATTTGCAACCAAGCAGATAAATTTTCTACGAAGCTGATTCATTTTTTACCAAAAAAGACGAATTTTTAACGAAATACATACATTTTCAGACAAAGAGACGAATTATAAATTCAAATAATGAGTTCTTAACGAAAGAAATTGATTTGTAACAAACTATATCAACTTTTGACCAACTAATTGAATTTTTAACCACCATATATGTTAATTTTGAATCAGAAACATTTGAATTAATAAAAACAAGATTAATTTTTAACAAAATGGTTGAATCCTTAACCAAAACAGAATAATTTTCAACCAAGGAGTTGAATTTTTAGCCAAGAGAAGTTTCTACAAAAAGATATGAATTTTCAAACAAAAAAACTTTCTACCACATTTTTTAATTTTCATAAAAAAGTTCATTCTTAACCAAATTGTTCAATTTTCAGTTAAAATATAGTTTAATTTTCAACTAAATATATACATTTTTACGAAGAAGATTAGTTTTCTATGAAAAAAGGCAAATTTTCATAAAAAGAGATTGATTTTTTTCTTAACAATACAATTTTATGGCTTCTTAAAAAATAAAGAACATTATTCAATAGTCCTCTTCGGTTTTTTATTATAACATAAAATTGTATTGTTGAGAAAAAAAATATTCGAAGATTTTATATATACTTTCGCAAAAATCTTAAAAATAACGCGAGTTAGGAAAAATGTTCGAGAGACATTTTATTGGCCATTCATAAAATACGTTACCAATTTTGTGCTTTTTTGAGAAAAAAAAACATTATCCATATAAGAAAAACTTTGTTGATGTTCAAAACACAACAATGCGAATTTGTTCACGTCTCACAAACGTGAACAAATTTGTTCACGTATGTGAGACGCATCAATGAAAAAAGAAATAAGTTTATTATGCTTATATGAAAAAACTGTCCTAATATTCAAAATAATTTTAATATATTAGGTTAGAAAACTGGAAATATTGCTTAGAAAATGAAGTCAATTTTCGCAGCACACTTTTGAATTTTGGACTATACACTTTAAACCCGGTATTGGTGCTGGATTAATATTTATAATAATTTATAATAATATTTATATTAAATTATATTGTTGTTAATATTAACATGAATATCATAATCGTATTAAAATATATTAATACAGAATTCAATGTTTAAATATAATATTCAATAGCATTTTTAAATATTTAAAATTTTCCCGCCTTAACATTTGAAACTTACCAGAGTTTCCTGAAACTTTAAACCTTGCAAAAACCAAAAGGTAATTTAAATACTTTTATCAATTTTTAGAATTTAAGTTGTTGAATTTTCAATGTTTAAATGTTAAATGATGTAATTAAGAATAGTTCTAATTCTAGTATGTATATTAAAAATTTTTCTGAGAAGAGTTGAATTATAACCGTTTTTTCTTTGGAACGTTCAATTTCGTTTGTACAAATGTCGTAATTATTCTACAATCTGGAAAAATTAAATATTTTGAGTTTGCGAACGCTTTTGAATTGTGCGCTTAAATATTCGGACTAGTTCAAACCAATTAGATACTTTTAACTTCAACCACCAGCTAACTTCACTTCGTTGA
This sequence comes from Andricus quercusramuli, assembly GCA_932178445.1. Classification (NCBI taxonomy): domain Eukaryota; kingdom Metazoa; phylum Arthropoda; class Insecta; order Hymenoptera; family Cynipidae; genus Andricus; species Andricus quercusramuli. The sequence goes on from CAKNXH010062246.1 coordinate 454,334, forward strand.
GTACTGAGGGGGAAAACAATGGACCTAATGCATAGGATTCAGTCAATTTTTGCCCCATTTTGCTAATATCTTCGTTAAAACTAATTTTTTTATATAAGTGTATGTGAAAAATAGTTTATATTTTTCATGAACTATTTCTTGAAATGATAAAATTATAATAATTATCATTCATTATGAAAATATTATAAAAATAAAGCTTTCTACCATGTATTTGGTCCATTTTTCCCCCCTCAGCACTCAACGAAGTGAACCTAGCTTCTTTTGCTTCTTACGACCTTACTATTTCGAATTTTCGTTCGATCAATTTGGCGCGAATCTTAAAACCGTAGAAATTTCCGTCTTTTATTGCGAGCAAACGAAAAATTTATAGCTAAAAATCCACATGAATAACTACAAAAACGACAGTAATTTGTCTTAAAAATGCCAAACTATCAGTGAATTCTCCCTCTTTTTCTGAAAGAAAAGAAGAAAATATTTTTCTGCAAGGTTAATCAGGGGTGTAGTACCTAAATACTGGGCCCTCTGGGAAAGAGAGCTATTCTTCTCGCGAATTAGCCTTTAAAATCATATAAAAATTACAATCCTCGTTAATCCCCCTCTTAATTGAATTATCGAGATAAAATATAATCAAAAAACCATTTAAAAATTGCTCATTTAGCCTCTTTACCAAAGAGATTCTTTTTTCACGGGGGTGTCCTGCCGGCAGCGCCCTCGCTCGTGTTTACAACTTTACAGATTTGCAGTGCGAGTTCGTTCGTAACGTCACGTCAAAACTGCAACACAATTTTCTACCGACAAGTTACTATGTAAAGGTGCGTTACTAACTTTTCTAACTCTAGTTTTTTGGCAAACGTGTGAAAATCCTCGCGCTTAGAATATTCGGTTTGTCGCGACTGCTCGTTTAAAAGTGGAAAAAACGCCGGGATTTCGTCGCAACACGATAGTGGTAATCGTTACAAGGTTCGCCATTTTGTCCGGAGAAGGCCCGGTCGGGTTCGGGTGAACGAGAACGGGGTGAAAATAATCGAACTCTGGTTCCACGATATCGTCAAAATCGCCTAGGTAAAATTCACGCCTGGAATTCCGACTTGTGACCTTGACAGTGACAAGCGGGTGCAAATTTGGATCTTCTCGCTTCCGGGAAATTCGCACCGCTGCTTCGGTGGCTTTTGCCTGCGCGACGATCGTGAGAACCTTTCTTTTCGCGATTCCGAGGGTGTGTTAGTCGTCATACTCATGCAATCTTGTTCTTGAATTTCTCGTGTAAACTTCACCAAGAAAATTCGTGTCGAGATTTTTATTATTTTTCAGAGTGTGACAGCTCTAAAACGTAACGTCTGTCCGCCCCCTCCCTCGAAATGGAGTTGCATTCCGAGAGGATGATATCGTCATCGTCCCTTTCGGTAATCGCGAAACTGAAGCAGATCTTGATACTCATGGCATTGTTTTTTTTTTAAATCCAAATCACCCCCGTTTTTGAGAATATTTTCCATTTTCTTAGACGGATTTTTTGGTTCGGCAGTTGGCAGACTTCCGGGAATTTTCTTTTCGAAATTCTCGTTAACACGTCTCTCAGAATAGGCAACTCGCAAAAAGGAAGTCGCACTTCGAGAGATTCTATCATTCTTTTCTGATATTTGTGCGTTGCTTCCGACATTATTTTTAACCACATTAAAAAAACGGTCTTGAGTATGTGTATTTTTTTCCGTGAGACAGGTTTTTTTTACTGAACTTTGAAAAGAAAGATTGGTAGTACTTGTTGGTAATTGAGTGTTGTTGATAATTTGATAATCTAATCTTGCGAAAAATCTCAAGGCGAGTTCGTTTTTAGCTCGCGAATATAAACAAACCAAAGTTTGACCTCTCCAGGGTGGCCACTGGACCTGGAAACCGGGAAAGACGAAGAATTTTTTGTGACCGAAAATAACAGTGATCTAATGTTTTTGATTCGAAATGTTTGTTTTTAGTAGAAAAAGTATCGTATCACGTTAAATGTCACTTGATATCCTAGTTTCAACGAGTTTATTTTTAAATTATTTAAAACTTGAATATGAAAAAATGTTATTTTGAAGCATTTTAAATTTCAATAATAAATGTAAAATTGTTCAGATTTTAATGTTGATTTATTCTTGATAATGAGTTTGGAACTGAACAGTTTAGGATTTAATAATTCAAATTTTCTTTATTGCACAATTTAAATTTGAGGTAATTTTAAATTGTGCAATTTCAATTAATGAAATTTCAATGAAAGTCTTAATCGTTCAGAAGCTTTTATTTTGAAGGCTAAAATTACCCAATTTTAAATTTAAACTTTTATCAGTATCAGATAGTAAATATTTTTGTAAAATTGGTGAATTGTGGATTTTGATGGTTTTGTTTCTTTTCTTTTTTGTTACAGATAATGTAGGTATAGGTTAGTTAAACGAGGCCTTTAGGATAAACTCTATTTAATGTCAGTGAATGAGCTAAATGCTTTTTGGCGGTGCGATACTCTTAGACCAAGGAATTATAGAGACATTGGGGCAAAGTGAAGATAACACAGAATGACGATCGCTACGAGAGGCCAGGGGGGAGTCGGCATCGATCCTTCCGAAAGCCAACAGAATCCACAGGTTCGTATTCTTTTTTTAGTTTTAATGTCAAATTTATTGCGAAGAAAAGAGAAATTTTCTTCAACATGCAGTTGACATAACAATTTTTTTGAGTATACACACCAAAAAATAGAATCACAACTGCATATAATTCACTTTCTGTGCATGTATTGTTTACCTTTATAAACGCTTCTGAAAATTTAATATTAATACTACTTGAAATTTAGTTTTTGGCACAAAAGAAACCCCAACATTTATCGTGGAACTGATTCATTGACCGTCATTTTTCTCTCGAATGTACTAATATGCAAATTGAAAGTGGTTTCATTTATTTCATTACTCTAATTCTGAGTTGGAACAAGGAATTTTCCAGAATAATTACAATTCTGACTTTGAACAGTGATGTTTCGAAAAGTTGGGACAGGGAATTCCAGTAAAGAAATATAATGTTTACATTTGAGACAGGAAATTCCTTTAAATAATTATAATATTGAATTTTGAACAGGAAAAGCCCTAAAAATTATAATCTTGTCTCTGGAACAGGCGTTTTCCAGAGAGAATTCGAATTTTTACTTTGGGACCGGGAAGTTTCTAAAAGAATTATTATTTGACTTGAGACACAGAATTTTTAAAAAGAAAATCAATTCTGGTTTAGAAGAACGGCATTAAAAAAAAGGTGTTCAAATTCAGAATTGTAATTCTTCAAGAAAATTCTCTGTTCCAGAACAGAATTGTAATTTTTATTGCCAAAAATGACTTGATTTTTCAACTGAGAATTATAATTTTATTTAAAAACTTCCCTGTTCCAAAACAGAAATCTTTTAAAAATCTTTAAATCTCTAGAATTGTCAGGAACAAATTAACAATTGTCCTGGAAAAACGAGGAATTCAAAATCATCCGTCGGGTAGACACCCTGTTTATATACCTTCATGGCTTTTTTGTTTTCAACTTTATTAATATTTGTTATGCTTTGTTGTACGTATTCAGTAATTTTAACTTAAAAGTTCATCAAGTTTCAAATAATTCTGGTCAAATTGAATAATTTCAAGTTCAAACAATTAAACATTTATAATAAAATTACAATTTTTAATTTAGACTTTCACAATTGAAATATTCATGCCGGTCACTGCAAAATTATGTAGTCACTAAGTTATTTTGAATTTTAATATTGATATTTGTAAATCTTGCTCTGAAGAAGAATTAATCAAGTTGGCATTCCTTGCAAAAATTAGAAGAAAAGTCTGAGAAGAAATACAGCACGTCTTAAAATTATTCCAGCTTATCAGAATTAATGGTCCATTCTTGTCTCCAAGCAATTAAGATGTTTTTTGTCTTATTTACGTGAGAACTAATACTTTACATCTTAATTATTATTTCCTATTATTATTCGGTTGAATTTATTCAGGCTATTTCTAGACGAAATTATTGATAACCATTAAAAACTCAGTAAATTCATTACTAAGTCTCTATATTTTTCGAATCACAGTAGTGGCATTTCTCATTTTTTAATATCTTAAATCAACAAAGCAAGTTTTCTGCAATAGGTTCTCAAATATAAAATTTTGATAAAATTATAGAAGCATGTTTTCCCTGAGAACTCTACATTAAAGATGTGGAAACGTTAGAACAGTTTTTTTTTTGTATACGAGAAAACTGAATGATCCTTGTCGAGTCTTTCATATCATACATTTTAAAACTGCGTATTTTTTACAAAATCACGAAAATATACTAAGGACATTTTTGGGTCTGTTAATTATCTGAAAAATATGTATTCGTTGATATGCCAAAATTTCGAGAAAAAAATTTGTAGTAGAATTTAAGAATTTCTGAAAATATGAGCATGATAAATGAATAAGGTAAAAAAAGAGATTATTTTTATACATGATTGAAAATTTAGTAAAAATTATAGAAGTATGTGGTTTTCACCCAAAATTTTTCAGGAAGGTGAAAGCCATTTTTTAAAATTTTCTTTATTTGATTCCGGAAAAATAAAATGTTCTTTATCCAGTTGCCATTCTCATAATTTTAAAATTCATTTTTTTTCCGCTGAATTCAGAAATGATTTTGACACATGTATTTATATATTTATACATATGTATCGATAAATAGTGTACTAAATTACTTAAAATCGCCCAAAAAAGAATTTCGAAAAATTAGTCCTTATTATTTTCTTAAGTCTTATTGTTTCTAAAAATAATTCAAAAATTTGATAATTCTGTGATAAATATGAGCTTGAAAATGTCGCGTGGGTATTCGTAATACTTTACCCAAGATAATCAGTCTTTCATAACTACATGCAATAGAACGCAATACTTACAAAATGTATTTTTTTTCTTTAAAACCTTTTTTCGTAAAACAGACATCAAAAGTATTTTGTAAACAAATGTTTGAAAATTAAAAATTTGTAAATTGTATATCAGAATTTAAATTTCCTTTCAATTCTGAACAATCATAACTCATTTTTATAAGAAAGGAAACGCATTTTTGATTTCGAATTTTGATCATTTTTCCATTAAATATTTTTCTAATTTATTCTTCTTTCGTAATTTTAATTTTTCTACTAATAGCTAAAGTGTTCACTGACTTTTTTTATTCGCGAAAAGAATAAAAAGCATTTTTTTATCAATCCTGATAAAAGGAATCAATGATAGGAAAACAAAAACAGAAACTTCCTCTTTAATGTTACAAGTTTTGCTTTCGTGAAATATTATTCGCACTTTTTGAATATTCCGTAATTAAATATACTTAATTTATTACATTGTTTATCGGAAAACGCCATATGGACTTTCAATTTGATTAAGTTTTAATTACTTTTCGGTACTAATCGAAAGTTGAACAAACGTATATTCATGAGATTAATGCACGACGGGAAAACTCTGAATATAAAATGCTGTGCCTAGATAGTTGTGTAGTTTATCTTTTGTAAAATTAATAGCGTTTGAAATTGAAAATTTTTAAATTTAATCCTTCATGTCACTTCAAATTGGAAGTTGTAGTTGTTGACAACTTATAAATTGAAAACGTTCCAAAACGTATAATTCCAACATTAAACATTCAGATTCAAAAGCTTTGTTTTGAGTAATTTTCAATGTTTTGAGTGCATACATTTGAAATATAACCTTTTTCCCTGTATATAATCTCTTCTTTTTTTTTAAATTTCATCTCTTTTTTTTCGAAATCTCGATTAATTTTTCAGGGATTATAAATAGAAACCGATGGCATTCAAAAAAGCGCATAAATTCATATTATTAAAGATTAAAGTTGAATAATGATTGCACTAATAATCCAGTTTTTCGATAATATAAACAAATTATGAATGTTAAAAAAAAATATTTCGTAAACCCAAAGCTTCAAAACTACAAAAATGTAAAGTTTAACTGGGAGTGTTCATATTTTTTCCAATAATTTACTCACACTGTCTCTGCGGTATAAATTCTATTATAATTGTTAATAATAATGGATTTTTCTTTAAAATTGTGTATTTATTGATACGAATTCCATTTAATGTTGTTTTGTCAGAATAATTCGACGCCTTAAATTTACCCCACCCCCCAGCATAGAATCTAATATTATTCCATTCTTCAAAATCTGTCTAGTGATTTTAACCGATAATCTTCTTTTGTTTTTCAGATGCATAGTCCACCGGGTTCGCAACAATTAGCAGAGACTATGTCAGGCCTTCAGCTAACTGATAATCCAATAAAAACCGAGTGCGCCAGCGAGACGGGCACCTCCGTCGAGGAAGGAAATCAGCAGCGCCTAGAGCCTGAGTTTCCGCATGCAAAGCTCGCTACATTAGATGAAAAAATATCTAGTCCGAGATGGGTTGTACCGGTTTTACCTGAGCAAGAGTTGGAGTGTTTGCTACAGGCCAGCATTGATCTCTGCAAAAAGGGTAAGTTTCTCCCCTTTCAAGATCGATTCCCTTCTCGCGTTTCCGTTCTAAATTCTTACCAGGTTAACATATTTTCAGGAATTGACGTTCAGAGCGAAGCGTGTCAACGCTTTTTTCGCGAAGGATTAACTATCTCTTTTACCAAGATTCTTACCGATGACGCAGTCAACAGCTGGAAGTTGAATATTCATAATTGCATTCATGCAAATTGTGAACGTCTAGTAGAACTATGCGTGTTAAAATTGGATGAAGATTGGTTTCCTCTTCTTGATCTTCTCGCCATGGTCTTTAATCCCAATAACAAGTAAGCCGATCTTCACAAATTCATTTACAGGCCTCACAGACCAGTCCCTATATTCCCTATTGTATCCTGTATTCAGTTAAGGTCCCTGAAGTACCCTATTTTCAATGTTTGGTCCCTATGGTTTCCTATTTGCAGCCCATAATGGAACTTGTAAAAAATTTATAATTTTATCGAAGCTTCCAAGAGACAGGGATTTTGAGAAAAAATAGCAAAAATCCGAGAATTTCTGTAAGAAGTACTGTAAAAGATAATCAGGGCTGCTACACAGTCACTATTAGTAATTTTTTCTCAAATCACTTTTTAGTTTCTTTTTTAAATGAAAAGGTCACATTAGTCACTTTTCTTTCAATAAATTAACTCATGGATTCAATTAAGGTCCATACGTATTTATGAATTGTCTTGAATTCTTTTGAAATATTTCAGATTATTTTTAAAGATTCCGAAATTTAAAAAATAAATGTCAATAATTTAGAGGGATTTTTTTTTGATTTTAAGGTATTTTCAAAACTTTTAAGGCATTTAAAAAGTTTTTAATTTGAAATATTTTAGAGGTTTTCAAAAGATTCCATGGAATCATTAATTAATTTCATTGATTTGAAGGGATTTCAAAGCTTTTGAAATATTTTAGGATAATGCCTTTTCTAGAATTTCGGAAGATATGTAACGATTTTACAGGAACTATAAGGTTTTAAGACATTATAAAAGATTAAACCTCATTACATAAGATTTCCAAGGATTTCAATCATTTTAAGGGATTTTAAAGATCTCAAGGCATTTTCCTGAATTTCAGGAAATATCATCATAGAATTTCACGTGATTTTATAATATTTTAATGGATTTAAAACAATTTATTTACGAGAAGTGAGGTATTTCGTAGGATTTCAAAGATTTGAAGAGTTTTTAAATTAGTTCTTGGAATTCACCCAGAATTCTTACTAATTTATCCTGAATTCTTTTAAATTCGTTTGTATTTTTTAAATTCAATTATTAAAATGGTCAAAGGATTTGAAATATTTTAAGGTATTTTTTTAAGTTCCTTGGCACTTTCAAGAGCTTCATCAAATTTCAAGGGATTTCAAAAGATTTTAAAGGATTTGAAATATTTTAATACATTAAAAAAATTGCTAGATTTTTTGTTATTTATTTTAATAGTTTGAAGGGATTTTAAAGACTTTGAAATATTTTAGGGTATTTTAAAAGATTCCATGGCATTTTCAAGAGATTTAAAGAATTTCAAGGGATTTCCAGAGGTTTCAATAATTTTAAAGGGTTTTTTTAAAATTATTCCCATTTCATTTGAATTCGTTTGAATTGTTTTGTAGTCATTAGTGACTTTTTTATTAGAAATTAGTATAGTTTCAAAGATATGAAGAGATTTTCAAATATTTCTTGCAATCCATTTGGAATTTGCCCTGAATTCGTATTAATTTATTTTGAATTCTTTTGAATACTTCTACATTCACTCAATTCTACTCAATTCAATTCAATACATTTTTTCATATTTTTAAATTGTTTCGAATTCACTTGATCGTTTTTTAAATTCAGCTTGATTTTTTATGAAATTTTAAAATTCATTAAATTAAACCTTCCTCAATTTAAAAATGTCTAATACAATGTTCCAAGCAATTTTCTGGATGCGTGTGTAGATGTGTGGGTGTGTGTGGATGTCACACTTTAACTTGAAAACGGTTGCAGATAAATTTATGAAACTTAGAGAGCTTATTTTCACGACTAATATCTTGAAACTGACCTTAGGCTTTCTAAAAATATATGTTGCATTTTTTTAACACTTGATAATATTTTGAAAATCAGTTTTTTATAGTAAAACTTTTTTCATTAACATCATCCAAAGTTGATGCAACAATATAAAAGATTCCTTGGTTCGAGACGAATCGATTGACCTATAATATTAATACGTTTTATTGAAGAGTAAGGATGTTATGGTCATTTATATTATATTAAAAATCGATTTTTATAGTAAAAATTTTCTCATACTCATAATTTAAAGTTGATGTGAGAATAGAAAAGATGTGTTGATTCGAGACGAATCGACTTATAATATTGATACATTTGATTGAACAGTAAGGAAGCGATGGTAATGCATAATATTTGAAAAATCGGTTTTTTATAGTAATTTTTTTCAATAACATGACTCAAAGTTGATACAAGAATATAAAAGATTCCTTGGTTCGAGACAAATCGATTGACCTACAATATTAATACATTTTATCAAAGACTAGGGAAGTTATGGTAATTTATATATTTTTAAAATCGATTTTTATTTTGAGCTATAATATTATTACACTTTATTGAATATTAAGGAAGTAATGCTCATTTATTATATTTCAAACAGAACAACTTTTTTCATCGAAATAATTCAAAGTTGACGCATGAACAGAAAAGACTTTTTGATCATAAATTTTCAAATAGAATAATTCTGACAATTATTATGTTAAAGAAATCATAAGGTTGGGAAAAGGATAGGGTGCGACAGAACTTTTCCGTTCCCTTTTCCAGCTCGAAAAGTTATCATTTCGAATACAAAATTTGATTTGTCTGATTTTTCTTTGCATTTGAAATTGTTTTATATCATTTTGTAATTTTTGCATTTTTGTAAATTTCTATTTTTAAATTGATCAAAATGAAGACTTTGATTTCTCTATTATTAAAAAAAAAAATCACTAATGTTTCCTCTATGAGGAAGCAAATACATTTGCTAACGGGAAGCAAAGTGCTCGAGAATTGAGCACCATATAATGATAAATACAAACAAAGTGGATACACTCGAGATCAATTCACAGATAGTTTAAAATAATTTCCAATTTATTTGAATTCTCATTAGGTTAAAAATTAGTAGGGTTTCAAAGATTTGAAGTGATTTGAAAATATTTGTTGGAATGCACCCTCAATTATTTTAAATTCTTTAAAATTCTCTTGAATTTCATAGAGTTACTTGAAATCTTCTAAATTCACTCAATTCCATTTAATTCAATGGATTTTTTTGAATTTTTAAAAGTTTTTATTTAATATCCTAAATTCTTCTAAACTCACCGTAAATTCTTGGGCTTTTCATCAAATTCTGTTGAGTTCCCTTGAATTTATCTAAGCTCATTTCAAATTTTCTGCATTCAATGAAGTTCTTTCATATTTTAAAATTGTTTTCAATTCATTTGATTGTTTTCAATTCATTTGATTGTTTTTAAATTCACCTTGAATTTTTATGAATTTCATCGAATTCTTCTCGATTGCCTTAAGTTCCTTTAAATTAATTCTAGTTTTACGGAAGTCAATTGAGTTTTTTTGATTTCAAAATATTTTCCAATTCATTTGAATGAAACAAAAATGAGTGTAACAAAAAGTACCCTTTATTCCCTATTTTTTATCCCATACGGACTGTGAGGCCTGCATTTACTTTCCTGATTATTATATTTTGGGATTTACTTTTTAAATATTATTTGCGATTTACTCTTACAGATTCCATACCTTTAATGCGACGAGAAATTCGGAAACAGCTCCTCCAATTAGCACGACTCCTGATGAGGAACTTTACGCTCGACCGCCTTCAGATTCTAGAAGTCCTCGGGGATGGCTCGTAGATTTAATTAACAGGTAAATAAATTGTGCGCATTAATCGAAAACGTCTCGAAATTTCACTTAAAATTATCTTTAATCAAAAACTAATTTTTCAGATTCGGTTCAATGAATGGTTTTGATATTCTGCTTTCGAGATTCCAAAGCGGTCGGAATTTAACTGTCCCAGTGATTTACGCATTGCTCAGACCTTTTGGACTCTGTTATGAGTTTCTGACTGTGCCCACGATAGTCAAATATTTAATGCCGATCGTAGAAATGGTTCCTGTTATTTTGGACAATCTGACGGATGAAGAACTGAAAAAGGAGGCGAAAAACGAGTCGAAGAATGATGCGATATCGGCCATAATCAAGGGTACCAAGTGTTTGGTCTCCCGTGTGCCTCACCAGGAAGATATGATCAAGAATCTGGAAATCTTAAGACTGAAAATGATCCTGAGGCTGTTACAGATATCTTCCTTTAATGGGAAGATGAACGCTTTGAACGAAGTCAACAAAGTTATTGCTAGTGTCAGTTACTATCCGCATCGTAATCCGACTTTGGAGGAGGAGGAGTGGCTCACTGCAGAACGCATGGCTGTAAGTAATTTTTAATTTGCAATAAATATCAGAGTAGCCGCAGGTCAGAAAAAACCTGGAAATCAGGGGTTTTGAAAAATAATTGCATGAGTCAGGGAATTTCTGTAAAAAGCACTTCAAGGAACTCTTTAAGTCGGTTTTTTTTTTCAATAAATTAACCCGTGGGTTAACGACTATTGAATTCAGGTCTATAGCTATTTCTGAATTTTCTAGAATTCTTTTTATTTATAATAGGGTATTTTAAAAGATTCCTAAAATTTGTCACAGATTTCAGTAATCTAAAGGAATTTCAAAAAATTGTTATGATTTGAGAGTATTTTTTTAAATTCCAAGGCATTTTCAGGAGCTTTAAGAAGTTTCCAGGGATTTCAACAGATTTCGAAGAATTTTAAATATTTTAGGGTATTTTAAATGATTCGCTGAGGAATTTGTAATAGATTTCAATAATTCGAAGGGATTCCAAAGGATTTCAAGGCATTATCGAGAGATTTAAAAACTTTCTAAGGATTTAAAAAAAATGTCATAGGGTTTTAAAGAATTTGCTAGTATTTTGAAAGATATGTAACGACTTTATACGATCTATAAGGCTTTAGGGTGTTTGAAAAGATTCCAAGGAATTTTATCGAATTACTGAAGAGTTCAATGATTATAAGGGATTTTAAAAGCTGTCAAGATATTTTAATAAATTTTCCAGGATTTTAGAAAATATCTTCAAATTTCATGTAATTTCACGGGATTTTATAATATTTTAATGGATTTTAAAGAGTTTATTCACAAGTATAGAGGGATTTCAAATATTTTCAAATATTTCAAGGTGTTTCCAAAGATTTTAAAGAATTTTAAAGATTTACGGTTCCAAGTAATTCTTAATAGATTTTAATAATTTGAAGGTATTACAAAGGATTTTAAAGATTTTAGAATATTCTTTAAAATTCTAAGGAATTTTCAAGAGCCTAAAAATGTTTCAGGGGATCTTAAAAGATTTTACAGGATTTAATATATATTAGGGTATTCTTCATATATTTAAATCATTTGAAGTGATTTGAAAGGATTTTAAAGATTGAATTACAATGTGAGCATATAGAGAAGACAATTTACTGTATAATTTTTTTGGTGATAAACCCATTTTTAAACATAAACCATTTTCATATTTTTTTCGCTGAAAAAATTCTTTTCCATCTTATATGTATCGAAATATCTTATTAGAATCCAGAAGATTCTAGATTTCAGTAAGTCTGATAACGCTATATACAAATTTTCTATTCTTTAGCTTAAGTTATTGTTATCAAAGCTAAGTTTTACTTTTTAACAATTTTCTTAAGCTCAGTAAGTCTGAAAAGCTATTTCGAGAAATATAAGATGAATATTTTTTCCCGCGAAAAATAGATAAAAAGCTTCTATTTGTTCACTTGAATTATTTATAACAATGCTAAAAGGTACGTGTTAATAATGTGTTTTAGTTTATTAAGTGTGATAGCTACACTGATACATATTATACAGCAAAGAATATTTTGCGCGAAAAACTGATGATAAAGGTCTATTTGTTTACTTCAATGTTGCAGCAGAATAATAACATTGAAAATAATTTTTTTCCGAGAAAAATGGATAAAAATGTTCGCTTATTAACTTAAACTAATTTTAATGAAGCTAAATGTTGAATGTAAACAATTTTCTGAAGTTTAAAAAGTGTTGAAAATAACGTGACGTAGTTTTTGAACGACTCATTATTTGTTTTTCGAATTTCTTTATAACAATTGAATTGTACAATAAACATATTATTTGCCTTGTCTGTATGCTCAAGTTGTAATTAAAATTTATTGTAAATATGCCTAAGGGTTAAGGGATCAGAAAAAAATATATCGCTTTGTACGTTTGTTGAGAATATAACGCTCTTTAGTAATACAGAAAAATGTATAAATCTTACAATGATTGAATGCTGTAGACATTTTTGAATAGTACATTTCAGATTTGCTCCATTGTGCTCCATTAGGGTGGTCCAAACACCGCTTTTCGAGCTACAGGGCAAATCCCCCCCCCCCCACCTCCCAAAGAAAAGTTTCCATTTCCGGAGAAAAAAAATTCCTAATTTTTTTTTCTCGAAATTCAAATACTAACACGTGCCACAGGGCACTTCAAAATCCCATTTAATTAACATGGGGAAATTTTGGATTTTCGAAAAATTGAACTCATACATCGAAACGTGCCCCCCCCCCCCCCCACAGCGCCCCAAATGTGACCCAAAATTCAAAAAACTACATTTTTACGTATTATTGTTACTTTTTAGCAATTTCCATCGTCTTTTTCATACAAACTGTAATTTTTTTAAAAAACATTATGAAATTATTTAAACAATTACTTATTGTTTATTTTCAAAATTTCTAACAGTTGACCCAGAGATGTCCAGTTTTTTCTCAAATTGGTATCCTATGCTACTTTTTATTAAATAATTATATAATTTTCATACATTCCTTCTAATGTTTGATAAATTTCTACTTGTTTAAACAGTTTTGATTTGCTTAAGCAGTTTTTTTCGATAAGTTAAAAAAATTTTAATAAAATAAAATACATATAATGATTTTTTTGACTGTATAGTGTAAAGAAAGAATATATTAATCATTTTTCAAGTGTTTAGGCAAATACAATTTGTTTAAACAATTATTTTTCCAACCATATTTTTTAAATCGTATTTTCTGAATTAAACATAATATTGATGTGGCTTAATGGTATAAAAAAACATAATATTGAATGATTTCGAGGAGCAGTAAATTCTGTTAAAAACGTCGTGTTATTGTTTAAACAATTTTGATCAGTTCAAGCAGTTTTCTGTTAAAAAATGTGTATCAACAATATAAAATATTAAATATGGAATTATTTTCGTAAATATATTTTAATATATATTTTTTGTGTCTTCCAGTTTGTCAGATTGATATTCATAAGACTTTAAAGTGCTATAATGAAATATAATATAAATTCATTTCATATGCAGCCTAATTATGAAGAAATATGAAGAAAGCAATGATAAATACACTTTTATAATGCAAATTTTATTATGACTGATGATTTATTTATTAATGCGCCAAAGATGTGAACCATCCATACTCAATTTGAAGGATATTTGAAGAAAAACAATAATTAATTGTGTAAACAATAACATAAAGTTTTTAGCAGAATTTATTACTCCTCGAAATCATTCAATATTATGTTGAATTCAGAAAATACGATTTAAAAAATATTTTTGGAAAAGTAATTGTTTAAACAAATTGTATTTGTCTAAAAAATTAAAAAATGATTAATATATTCTTTCTTTACACTATACAGTCAAAAAAATAATTATATGTATTTTATTTTATTCAAATGTTTTAAAGTTATCGACAAAAAATGTTTAAGTAAATCAAAATTGTTTAAACAAATAGAAATTTATTAAACATTGGAAGGAATGTATCAAAATTATATAATTATTTAACAAAAAGTAGCATAGAATACCAATTTGAGAAAAAACTGGACATCTCTGGGTCTAATAGAAATTTTGAGAATAAACAAAAAGTAATTGTTTAAATAATTACATGTTTAAAAAAAAAATACTACTCCAAACAATGACAAACTATTACATTTCAATCAGAAAATACGATTATTTTTTACATTTTTTTGGAATAAATAATTGTTTTAATAAGTTACAATTGTTTAAACAATTGAAAATGGTTTAAAAAGCCATGGGTAATATTCGAATGGTTAATTAATAATTATTTGTATGAAAAAGACGACGGAAATTGCTAATAAGTAACAATAATACGTAAAAATGTATTTTTTTGATTTTGGGTCATATTTGGGGCGCTGTGGGGGACGGGGGGGGGGTAAGGCTGGGTCAAAAATAAAAGTTTATTAGTATGCTTTTATTTCATAGGTACTCCTCTTCAGTCCCTAAAAAGTTTGGCACGTTTCGATTAAACCCTGAAGTATGAGTTCAATTTTTCGTAAATCCAAAATTTCCCCATGTTAATTAAATGGGATTTTGAAGTGCCCGGTGGCACGTGGTTATATTTGAATTTCGAAAAAAAAAATTAGGGATTTTTTTT
This sequence comes from Andricus quercusramuli, assembly GCA_932178445.1. Lineage (NCBI taxonomy): Eukaryota > Metazoa > Arthropoda > Insecta > Hymenoptera > Cynipidae > Andricus > Andricus quercusramuli. The sequence continues at coordinate 469,368 of CAKNXH010062246.1, forward strand.
CTCCGGAAATGGAAACTTTGGGGGGGGGGGGCTTGTCCTCTAGGGTGAAAAAAATTTCGCAATGCATTTTTGGACCACCCTAGTGCTCCATCTTGCCTATAATGCCCTGTCAGTTAAATTTGGAACTATTTAAACTAATTTTTAATAAAAATTCTTCTTTCAGAAATGGATCAAAGACAACGGAGTACTGGAAATCGTCCTCAGAGACTCCTTACATCAACCGCAGTACGTGGAAAAGTTAGAGAAAATTCTACGCTTCATAATAAAAGAGCGAGCCCTAACTCTTCAGGATCTCGATGCCGTTTGGGCTGCCCAGGCTGGAAAACATGAAGCAATCGTGAAGAATGTGCACGACCTGTTAGCAAAATTGGCGTGGGATTTTAGTCCAGAACAACTGGACCATCTCTTCGAGTGTTTTCAGGTAAAGGCTTAATATCTATACCAATGTTGCGAATGAGAATTCGTCAAGATTGGATCTGGCAAGCAATAAAAACTGACGAGACTTTTGTTTCAGTCGAGCTGGAGAACTGCCAACAAAAAACAACGAGAAAAGCTTTTAGAGCTGATTCGTAGACTGGCGGAAGATGACAAGGATGGTGTTATGGCACATAAGGTTTGCTAGTTTACTCCAGTCTAGAATTGTTTGCAATCAAACGGACAAGTAAGTTATTTATAAAATACTTTTTGTAAACATAAATCTATGATTTTTAGGTCTTGATGCTGTTTTGGAACTTGGCTCACTCGGATGAAGTTCCTACAGAGATTATGGACCAAGCACTAAACGCTCACGTGAAGATTTTGGACTATTCGTGTTCGCAAGAACGAGACGCGCAGAAGACAATCTGGCTTGACAAGTGTGTTGAGGAATTGAAAAGTGGAGACAAATGGGCACTTCCAGCTTTGAAGCAGATTCGAGAAATTTGCTGCCTCTATGAACCTAATCCTAACATGGGCCATAGTCAACGTAGTCATCATGCTTTTTACAGGTAACCAGCATCATCAATTGCGTAGTTTTTCGATTTGAGGGGAACAAGAATTTTTAATAAAAATAAAAATTTCGAATAATTATTTATTTTTTAAGTTTATTTGTTTTCAGGCTTACACAAATGTAACCTTTCTAAGATTCTTGAGAAAATTAAAAAAAAATGAAGATTTCAGATACGTCAAATCAAAATTAAAAAAAAAAAGAAAAATCTTCAACTAAGAAGATTTTAATTTTAAATAATAAACTGTTGAACTCATAAAGAAATACTATTTTCTAATGAAATAGTTGAATCCTCAACCGAAACAGATTAAATTTCCAAATAGTTGCAATTTTAACTAAAAAAAAAAGGTTCAATTTTCACGAAAAGAAAAGAATGTTATACAAAGTAGTTTTTACCAGGAAGATTAATTTTCAGACAAAAAATACGAATTTTCAATGAATTGAGATATTTTTTCAACTAAAACGATGAATGAATAAAAAAAGAAACTGAATTAATAACAAAGTAGTTTCATCTGTTAACCAAGTAGTTGTATTTTCAACCAAAAAGGATGAATTTTCAACGAAATATGTAATAATTTATATTTAAATAAAAAAACAATTCAAGTCAGAAAAAAGACGAATTTTCAATAAAATCGTTGAATCCTCAACCTAAACAGATAAATTTTCAGGCAATAATTTTTTGAAAAAAAAGACGAATTTTCAACAAAATAATTCCACTTTCAACTAAAATGCTAAATCTTTAACGAAAATAAGTTTTAACAAAATAGCTCAACTGTTAATCAAGTAGTTGAATCTTCAACAACAAAAAATGAATTATCAACGGAAACTGTAATAGTTGATATTTCAATCCAATAAATATTTTAATTTTAATTAAAAGACAGTGGAATTCAGTAAAAAAGAACGAATTTTTAACAAAATAGATTAATCCTCAACCAAAACAGATTAATTTTCAAACAATTTTTTGCAAAAAAGGACAAATTCTCAGCTAAAATGCTTAATCTTGAAAAAAAAAAATGAATTTTGAACGGAGTAGTTCAACTGTTAACCAAGTCATTGAGTTTTCATCAAAAAATATGATTTTTCAACGCAAAATGTAATAGTTGATATTTCAATCAAAAAAGATTTTAATTTTGAATAGTTAAATAAATTGTTGAATTCTCAACTAAAGCAGATTTATTTTCAACCAAGAAGATTAATTTTCTGTTAAAAAGACTAATTTTTAACAGTATACATCAATTTTCAACAAAATAGTTATATTTTCAACAAAAAATATTAAATATCTGCCAAAAGAGATAATTTTCAAACATCTTTCAAACTGACTCAAATTATTCCCAAAATTTTGCAAAGTCTTTCAATATTTTTAAAATTGTCTCAAAATCATTCAGATTTTCTTCGTAATTCTTAGAAATCTTTTACAACTGTTTGAAATGTTTTTAAATTTTATTTAAAAATCAATTTGAAAATTTTTTAAGTCATTTTAATTTTTCCCAGGGATTTTGAGAAAAATTGTTTATTTTCTTGAAAACTTTTGAAATTTGTGAAAAGCTTTCAATTTTGTTTTGAAATCTTCTAAAATTTCCATTTTCCTGAAATCTTTTCAAGTTTACAATTTTTTGAATCGTTTTAAAACCTCAGAATATCTCATAAACTTGAATTTTTTCTAAAATTTTGTAATCTTGCAAAATGGCAAAATTATACTCTAAAATCTTCTACGTTTTTTCGAAATTTATGACATCTTTTTTAATTTTCTCTTAAAATTAATTTTTCAGCAAAAAGAAATCATTTGAAATTTTTTCAGGAATACACAAAAAAAGTGTTTTCTAGAAACCTGTCGAAACTCTTAAAAAGCTGTTTTTCATTGGAAATATTAAAAAATATACATTTTGTTCAAAATTTGTTGAAATCATTTCAAGTTTTAAATTATTAAAAATTTTTTTAGAATCTTTCACATTCTTTTTCGACATTTTTGGACATCATTTTAATGTTTTGAAGTCTTTTTCAGTTTTCTCTTAAAATTAATTGTTCAAAATGAAAAATCATTTGAAATTTTCCCAGGAATCTTAAGAATTTTTTGTGTTCCCTTGAAACCCATGAAAAATCTACTTTTTGTTAAAAAATGTTTGAACTCTTCTCAAGATTTCAATTAATTTCGAATCTTTTTAAAACTTCTAAAGTTACTGATATCTTTTGAAATGATTTAGTTTTCTTTAATAATTTTTAAATCCTGCAGAATAAAAAAGTGTTTTAAAATCTTCCAGATTCTTTTTCAAGATATTTCGAAATATGCAACACTTAAAATTAATATTTTAAAATAAAGCCTCAACCATTTTAAATTTTATGAGGAATAATATTTTCGGTACCTACAGTGTATACATTTCGTAAATTAATATATTATAAGTTTTGGTCCATAATTTTATTTTGCTCATTTCATTGAAAGTGTGAAAAAGATTAAAAATTATAGTATAGTAGCAAAATGTAGTAAAATCAACAATGTTTAGAAACATGTGGAAGTTTTTATTTACAAAATTGATTGTGCAGAAAATTCGTAATCTTTATTAATAGATAAACCAACTGAAAACAGCCACTTAAGTCATATTCACGCAATGTCGTGACCAATTAGGTTTTTGACAACAATATATGCGAAATGTCGTTAAACGACATTTTTTGGACGGGATTTGAAACCCAGTTTATTATTAATGTTATGTAGAATTCGGTTTTGTATTTGAAAAATTAATTGCTAATCTGTATTCTCTTTTATTTTGACAGGCAAGAGGTAATAGAGCGTTTGCAAAATCAACACTCGGTTGTGATACTCGTGACGAACAGCCTGACGACATATATGGAGAAGGTGAGGCAGTTAGTAAAAGAAAACCCGGAAATCGACGCAAATTCTTTTACGCCGGATCATCGGTATAATCACATACTCCAAGTGCAGGAGAGACTCAATTTTTTAAGATTTTTATTGAAGGTAAGCTCTTTCAAGTAAATTTTTTATTCTATGGGGATGAGGGGTTGACTACTCGACTTTTCAGTATACACCCGATTTCAAGATTCCTACGAATTTCAAATAATTCAAATATTTCAAAGATTTGCTAAAACTTCGAGAAAATTTTAAGATTTCACGAATACTTGTACTGACCGGGAAATCCGAGAATTAGCCTGGAATTTTGAGCACCAGGAAAAAACCGGTAATTTTTCAGATTTGTTTGTTCTTTTACAATAAATATCGTCTCTTTTCCGCTTTTTTAACAAAATTTCTCTTTTTCCCCTGTTTAAAAAAAAATCCCCTTTTTCTCGTTTTTTCGCTCAAGTGAGAACAAAATCATAGAACTCAATAAGAAAATACAACTATTTTGGTTGAAAGTTCATGCTTTTTAACTTAAAAAGTCTACTATTATATTTTTTGTTCAGAAATCTCTTTTGGTAGAAAAATCATCTGTTTTGTTGACATTTCAATTATTTTGTTGAAAGTTCAACTAGTATTTTGCTAAAGTGGTTTTTGTTTTTGGTTGAGACTTTATCTTTTAGTTCAACATTCTACTATTTGGTTGAAAATTCAAATAATTGGTTGAAAATGCAACTGTTTTTGGTTGAAGTTTAATATTTTTTGTTCGAAAATTCGGTTATTTGATTGAAGATTCATCTTTGTAAGTTGCAAATTCTACTGCCTTGTTAAAAAAATGTCTCTTTTGCTTGAAAGTTCAACTATTTGGTTGTAAATTCATTGTTCTTAGTTGAAAATTAATCTTTGTATTTGAAAATTCAGCTTTGTTATTGAAAATTCGTCTTATTTGTTTCAAAGTTCAATTATTTGGTTGTAAATTCATCTTTGTATTTGAAAATTCAACTATTTGGTTAGAAATGCAACCTTTTTCGTTGAAAATTCGATTATTTTGTTTCAAAGTTGAAATATTTGGTTGTAAATTCATCTTTGTATTTGAAAATTCAACTATTTGGTTAAAAATTTAAATTTTTCGTTAAAAATTTGAATCTTTTGCTTAAAAGGTTAACTATTTGGTTGTAAATTCAGCTATATTGGTCAAAAATTAACTTGTTGCTTGAAAATTAATCTTTTCCAGTTTAAAAGTCAGATTTTTTCTAAAAAAATTCGACTTTTTAGCTAGAAAACTTAACTCTTTTGTCGAAAATTCATTTTCTGTTGTTGAAAATTCCACTATCTATTTTGAAAATGCAATATTTTTCGACTTGAAATCTTAGGAATATGGTACCTACATTAATACTATTTATAGTATATTACATCACAAGTAGGGTTAGTCTTTACAAGGAGATCAATTTTTGCAGGACGAGTCGGAAAACAATGTTTTTTCATGTCGTCCTTGCCAACATTGAGCTCCACGTGAGTCCTTGTCCAACCCTACGAGTGATGTACAATATTTTATTCGGAATCAGAATGTTATGAGACTGTGGGGCTGTCTGAAAAGTCTCGTGGCCATTTGTGGAACTAGTAATCTGTCGGTGTGGTGGCGTTTGGAACTAATAATCTGTCAGCAGCTACACCGTTCGGTAAAGGGCTATCTAACGCACACTTTTCAGGGGGCTTTATAGTCTCATAACTTGGAAGTTTCGAATAAAAAGAATTTATTCCTCTATTATTCCCCTCTTTCTTGAAAAATCACCCGATTTTCCCTGTTTTGCAAGCATTTTGTGCTATGAAGTCTAAAGTTACTTTTACAATACTTTACATTGTATGTTTTAGCTTGGAGTTATAAAAAGTTTAATTCTTTTCAAAATTCATATAATAAAGAAATTGATATTGAATAATAATGATTATAAATGCTTAAAGGTCACCCGGAAAATATGTAATTTTTGACCGGGAAATAGCCTGGAATTTTTCTTTTATAGTTTGAATCGCCACCCTGAGTCTAATCAAATCCCACACAATTATTGTTTCAGGATGGACAATTATGGCTGTGTGCCGAACAGGCGAAGCAAATATGGCAGTGCTTGGCAGAGCAGGCTGTCTTTACCTCGGACCGCGAGGCGTGTTTTAAATGGTTTTCGAAGCTCATGGGTGAGGAGCCAGATCTGGACCCTTCCATCAACAAAGACTTCTTCGAGAACAACATTCTTCAACTAGACCCTACCCTTCTCACCGAAAGTGGAATAAAATGCTACGAGAGGTTTTTCAAAGCCGTTAACTTCAAGGAAGGCAAACTTAAATTGAAGAGAAGAACCTTCCTCATGGACGACGTCGATCTAATCGGGACTGAATATCTCTGGCGAGTCGTGACTAACAGTCCAGAAGAAATAGCGAGTCGAGGCATCGAACTTTTGAAGGAAGTCAACACAAATCTCGGACCGCGCTTGCAGTCTCAAATCCTCGCTTTTCACGAAACCTACATTGCCGAATGTATGGATAGATTGAAAGCCCATTTCGATACCGTTTCCGTATTAAACAAACTTTTTGTCGACGGGAAGGATGAACGCGTCGATCAGAGGGCCAACGAGATCAAGATGGAAGCGATGAAAATGTGTCGCGTTATGAAAGTCCTTCAGGAATACATCAACGAATGCGACACAGCTTTTTCCGGCGAGAGAAAAATCCTACCATTGCATAGAGCGGCTCGTGGGAAAAACCTGGCGCTTATTATTCGCTTTGTAAATCCTGGAAGAAGCGCCGATGATATTGACATCCTTACCCACAGCAACGACACCTTGGCTTCTCTGCGAAGACAGATCTTGAGAAGAATCAAAGCCAGTGGTTCAAATGTCAAGCTTGATCTTTTCATCAACGGCGAGTCACTCGAACAGGCAGATGATAGGAAACTACTCTCTCAAATACCTCTCCGAGACAAAACGACTCTCTCAGCAAAACTGAGTCAGGTTAACACAAACGTTCCAAGTTCTCCTGAGAGCAGTTCCGATAGTTCCACAAGTTCGCCATATGATGCTCCGAATTTGGGTGCAGAAAACAATTTGCCAGGAGTCGTGATGTCGCAAAGGTCGCAGTATGCAACCTTCTTTTTCCAACTCGCTGATCTTGGTTGCACTCTTCAGCATGCGCAATTGAGAGATGGAGCTAGAAATTTACTGCAATTGGTTCCACCGGACACCTTAACTGTGACTCGATTGCAGTGGCTTTTCAGCCATTTCATGGAAAAAGAACCTTCGCAGAATCCGCACTGCAACGAACAGGCCACAAGTGTCGAGACGTTATTTTTCACAGCGAGTCCGAGTCAGGTCTTGTACAATCTGGAAGTATTGTACACGCTGCTGATGCCTGCGTTGGATCCAATGTCGGAGAGAGCCTCTGATTTTCAGCGCAATTTTATTAGTAGTGGAGAGGCAGGTGTAATTTTGGAGATGCTGACGAAAAATAAGTTCCTGCCAAATGCTGATGAAACGACTAAGAGGTCAGCCTACCTGACGGTTCTGAAGTTGTGCAAGCTTTTGTTAACGGTTGTTGGAAATGTGATGGCCCTGGCGTTGGATGAAGAGGATAGGGGCAATTTCTCAGAGAGTAGGGATGCTCAGGCGCATAATAATAGAATCTCGGTAGCTGTTTTGAAGCAAGCATTGCAAAGTGTGCCGAATCTGAGCACGGAGTATATGTTGAGGAATGTGGCGGCACAACTGGCACAGGTGTTTGCGTTGAGGTTGATGCTAGGTGAACCGGAAACGGACAGGTGCCGACAGTTGTTTATGCAAGCACTTTCGTGGGAATTGCCGGATATTGCGACAATTCGGGCGATAATTAGACTTGCTTGGGCGGCGTCAACCGGAAATTTGAATAACATCAATGCTTCGACGGAAGACCTTCATGCGCTGCATGAAATGAACCAGAAGGAGCAGAGATCTTTGGATAATAATGATGTTCTTGGTATTGATCTATTTATTTATTTTTGTTTTATTCTTTTACTCTTCTTGGTACTATACTATTATTTGTATTTCCAGTGTGCAAAGAAGCTCTGGAGGTGTTGACAATCGCACTGGTCCTGAATCCTTCAGCCTTGGATGCCCTGACGAGAGACCGTATGTGGCAAATATTCTTCATCGATCTCGTTTTGTTGAGTACATCGAGAGCCGTGAGAATAGCCGCCGCAGAGCAGTTTCTCTTGATATCAACCTGGTGCAGCAGCGGACATCAGCCTTTACAATTCGCGATCACTCTTCTCTTTACCGTCTTGACCACCACAGTTATGGATAATGCCAAGCAAAGTCACGAGTACTTCCAACTTCTCTGTCGATTGCTAAGTTACGCCCACATTTCCTCCTGTCCAGTATCGACTGCTGAAACCCTTTTGAACATCGAGATAACTTGGTTGAAAAAGATTCGAGACAACGTAAAAGAAACCGGTGATACCCAAGTGGACGAGGCTGTCTTGGAAGGACATCTCGGCATCACCAAAGAGTTGTTGGCTTTTTTACCTCCAAGCAAAAAATTCGAACTTGGCTCTGACGAAGCTCGAGGCATCAATTTAATTAAGGTAAGTTAGTTCAATAGAAATATCCTGCCGGCAAAATTTGAAACGTATTTAAAAGATTTTCAACGATTTACAACGATTTTACAATGACGGGCTTCATATTCTTTCCCCTGTTTCCTTTCTCCCTCCTTTATTTAAAGAATTCCTCTTTTTCCCCGTTTTCAAGAACACCTCTTTTTTCTCGTTTCTTCGCTTGAATGCGAACTCAATTAATATGAAACAATAATAAAATCCATATATTTTTGGTTCAGAATGTATTTCTTTTGGTTGAAAATTCTACTATTTCGTTGAAAATTTAATTATTTTGTTGGAAATTCAACTATTTTGTTCAGAAGCCATCTTATTTGGTCAGAAATTCAACTGTTTTGTTGTACATTCGCCTTTTCGGATAGAAAATTTGTCCTTTTAGATTAAGACTTTAATTATTTGGTTGAAAATGCAACAGTTTTGGGATGAAGTTTAATCATTTTTGTGTGAAAATTCATTCATTTAGTTGAGAATGAATTTTTTTAAATTCATTTTTTGTTTGTTAAAAAGTAACTTCTTTGTTGAAAATTCAACTGCTTTGTTATTCGTCCTTTTGCTTAAAAATTCACCTTTTTGGTAGAAAAGTCTTTTTTGTTGTTGAAAATTCACCTTTCTTGGCTTAAAATGAAGTATTTGATAGCAAATGCAACTGTTTTTGATTAAAGTCTGATACAGGCCCCCCAAGCTGGAATTTATTTTACCGGGACAAAGTTTTGGGCAGATAGTTCAAAGCCCTGTCGCTGTGGCGCTATATTCGCCACACCCACAAACAAACTTTGTGTCTCCGATGTACCCAACTAGGCCGCAGACAACTTCATTATTTTTAAAAACTGTCACAAATGTAGTAAACCGCTAAAAATAATAAATATATTTTTTCATGTTGAGGAGAGCAGGAAATGCATTTTTTAAACTCGCAATATCAATTCTGTTGAATATATATATATATTTTTTTTAAATCTTGTGGCAAAATTGTGAAAAAATTATCGAAAATAGTACTGACGTTACCGTAACCCTACATATCTCATAAATTTTACAAAACGCTGAGGATTTCTCCAGTAAATTCATTAACGTTACTTTGTGGGTGTGGCGAATGTAGCGCCTCAGCGGCAGGGCTTTGAACTATCTACCCAAAACTTTGTCCCGGTGAAATACACTCCAGCTTGGGGGGCCTGGTCTGATAAGCATTTGGGTGAAAATTAAATGAATTAAAAACTTCATCTATTTGGATAAAATTCAACTAGTTGGTTAAAATTTCGTCACTTTTATTTGATAGTTATTTGGTTGTAAATTCAACAGTTTGGTTGATAATTCTTTTTTTCATGATTCAAATATTCGGTTGCAAATTCATTTCTGTTGGTTGAAAAAGAACTTTTATTTCACACTCGACCGAAATGGCCACCTTTCGCCCCTGAAAATAGGAGCTAAAGTAGCATATATTTCCCGTAAACTGCATTTGCGGGGCGAAAGTTAAATTTTCGGGGCGAAAATAAATTTAGCGTGGCCAAAGTAAATTTAGCGGGGCGAAAGTAAAATTTGCGGGGCGAAAATAAAATTGACATTTTTTTCTTTTTTTGGTCAACGGTCGCCATATTGAAAATCTGAGTTACTCCGAGTCGATCAGAATTCGAGCCGCGAACAAAGCTAAAGAAAAATGAGTCGGACCCGCTTTTCAGGGCTAAAAAGTGGCCACGGTCGAAAGTGAAATAAAATACTATATGTAACACGGGACGAAAGTAGACTTCTCCGCGGGAAAAATCTGCTCCTTTGCGCCCCTTGTTACATAATGTACTATTTTTTTGTCGAAAATTCATCTTTTCCCATATAAAAGTTAGAAAATTCATCTGTTAATCTATTTTGGTTGAGGATTCAATTCAACTAATTCGTTAAAAATTTGTCTTCCTTGGTTGAAGTCTACTTCTTTTTATTTTAAATAACAGTATTTTTGGGTTAAAATATAAGTGGAACTTTATTAAAAATTCATTTTATTGGTTGCAGATTCATCATTTTAAACATTCATCTTTTTGTTTCAAAAATGAACTATTTTGTTGTAGCTTCGTATTTTTTTGGTTTTTGTAACTGAAAATTTTACTATACTATTTTCGGTTGTAATTCGATGTTTTTAAGTTGAAAGTTCAACTATTTGGTTGAAAATTCATGTATTTTGTTGAAAAGTTGTCTCTTTTTGTATTAGAAAATTAATCTTCTTGGTTGAAAGTTTAACTACTTTATTAAAAATCATTTTTTCATTCGATGATTCATCACTGCAGTTGCAAATTCATCTTTTTGTTGAAAAATTAACTATTTTGTTGAAAATTCGTCTTTTTTGGTTGAATGTTAATCTTTGTAACTGAAAATTCAACTCTTTTGTTAAAAATGCATGTATTTTGTTGAAATGTCATGTATTTTGTTTAAATGTCGTGTATTTTGTTGAAAATTCGTCTTTTTTTGTAGAAAATCATTTTTCTTTGTTGAAAATTAATCTTTTTGGTTGAAAATGCAACTGTACTTAATTGAAAGTGTAATTACTGTATTAAAAATTCATTTTTTGGTTGAAAATTCAACATTTGAGTAGGAAATTCATCTCTTCGGTTGAAAAATGAACTATTTTGTTGAAAATTCGTCTTTTTTGATTCAAAATAATCTTTTTAACTTAAAATTTACCTATTTCACTTTGTGTTTGACATTGATATTTTTTATTGAAAATGAACATATTTGGCTGAAAATGCATGCATTTTGTTGAAAATTCATGTATTTAGTCGAAAATTCGTCTTCTTTAATTGAAAATTAATCGTTTTAGTTGAAAGTTGAACTATGTACTTTGTTAAAAATTCTTCTTTTTTTTCTTGAAGATTCATAATTTCTAGTTGAAAATTCATCTCTTAGATTGAAAAATGAAATATTTTGTTGAAAATTCTTTCCATATTGAATTTAATATGACACCTACCATAATTTTATTTAAAAGAAATTATTCCCCTATTACTTCCCTACTTTCTTGAAAAATCACCCTATTTCCCTTGTTTTGAGAGCATTTTTGGCTGTGAAGTCTGCAATGATTTGAAAAGATTCGACCAAGATTTAAATCATTAAAAAAAATTCTCATTTATTTTCCAGGAACTCGTGGAAGACTTCATTTTTCCAGCCTCGCGTTTGATGCTCCAGTTGCGAAGTACCGGGGAACTATGTTCGTCGCAGGCTTGTCCAGTTTGTACGACGCCTCAAACAACAAGTGCTGCTTTCGACTTGCTCGTTGGCCTCTGCATTGGCTGTGTCCCTAATATGAAACTTCTAGTCACAATGCTCACCGATATGTTTTACTCCGAGAAGGATGAGCCCCTCGTCGAATGGGACTATATGCCGCCAGTGGGTCCTAGACCCATGAAGGGTTTCGTTGGACTCAAGAATGCCGGAGCAACATGCTATATGAATTCGGTTTTGCAGCAGCTTTATATGGTCGAAAGCATCAGGGTAGGACTCCTGGCTGCCGAGGGTGCTGCGACCGACTTGAATGAAGATTTCTCCGGAGAAGAAAGGGTCGAGGGTGAGCAAACAATCGAGGCCAACGACAACGACACGAATGAAGAAAAGTGTGGAGCCGACGAATCGAGGAAGGAATATAACATCGGAATCCTCAAACAGGTCCAGGCCATCTTTGGACATTTGGCCTACAGCAAACTACAATACTATATACCTCGTGGCCTTTGGAAACATTTTAAGTGAGTAGCAGTTTCTTATTTTTACTTTTATTTATATTTCCTCCCTTGCATGGAAATGATTTATCAATGATTTTCAAATTATTAATTTTGCACTTTAGATTAAAATGAGGGAATGTTAACAAGCGCGATGTAAACTTTGAAAATGATTCATTTTTATTGACTTAATTTCACGATTATGATTTAAGAACTTCAATTTTAAACAAGCTTTGGAATTGTTCAATTTTTAACGATTCAAGTTTGAATTCATTCATTTTTAAAGCTTATAATTCAAGATCGTCATTTTAAACGTTTTTAGAATGATTAAAATGAAAGGCACACAATATTTTTAATTCTTCAATTTTGAACGATGAAAATGACAGTAATTTTTCTTTGGACTGAAATCACATTTATTAGTAAAAAAATTGATCCAATAGCTTTGAATGTCATTTGCTACTACATAATATGATACTTATTAATAGTATCTACTATCATTTTTCAAATTTCTATAATTTCAATTTAAAAATATAGTTTTTAATCCGCAATTCTTAATGCAGTTTAATTTTTAAGGTCCTGAAACTAACGTTTTTGTTTTTACTTCAATAGCTTTAAATATTTGAAAATATTTGGTATGAAATTTCTTAATTTTTGGAGGTTTCTAATTCTAAATTTCACAAGGTTTTTGTTTCAAATTCAAATATTTTAAAATGTCAGGATGATTTCACTATTAAATCATTCAAAATTGTAAAATGTCATGTTGGAAGTCTCGACAGTCAGTTTTAAATTTAATAATTTTAAATTTCAATGTTCTAAATTGAATAATTTTAGATTTAAATATTCTAAATTTTTTGTTTCAATTTTAAGCGTACAAAATTGTCGAATATCAAGTTCAAAGACTTCTTGATAGTTGCACAATTTTCAATTTAAAGGATTTGTAATTAAACAACCTTGAATTAAATGCGTCCAGAATGAATTCAAAAGAATGGAAAAGTAGGACAATAATTGAATAAAGTTAACCCTTAAAAATAAAAAGATTTTACACCTAAACATTAAAATCGATTTTTTTGAATTTGAAACAGTATCAAAATATTGAACATTTCAAACTCAACTTAACAAAAAAAAACAATTTCGAATTGTACAATTTCAAAAATTGAAAGCGTAAAAATCTTGTTTTGTATTTTTTAAATTTTGTTTAATGTCATATCTTAAAACTGCCCGATTTTTAGTTGAAGATTTAAAAAAATGAATAATTTAAAATGAAAAAATATTTGTCAGAAGCTTTTAAAAATGTATAATAATTCTAAATGAAGTGTTAGAAATTAAATGATTTAAAATGTTAAAAATTATATTGTTTGCAAGTAAAATGGTTGAATTTTGAAAAGTATGATAGTACGATAAAGTTTTAATATCATAATTGTTAGTAATTAAATTTTTTTCCATTTTAAATGAAGTTCGAATTCGTTTAATTTTCAATATTCCATGGTAGAATTTGTATTATTTCTAATGCTGCCCTTAAAAAATTACTTCATTTTGAACTTTTTGACATTTAATTTAGTTTTCAATTTCAAATTGTGAAAACTTTATCGATTCGAATTGAAAATTATTTAAATTCAAAAGTTTAAAAATGATAAATTATTCAACTTTTAACGCTTTTAATTAGAAATAATACAATTTCAATTCCTTTCAATTTTAAATTATCCAATAAAAAAAATTCTAATCTGAAATCATTCAAAATTCGAGATTTTTTAATTCAAAATAAAATTCTTTATCTTGGAACACTTTGAATTAGAAATGATACAATTGCAACTTTTTTCTAATGAAATGATCCATTTTTTTAAATATTAGTGTGAAATTTTTTAATTGTGAGAACTTCTGATTTTAAATGTTGCAATTTAAAACGATTTTATTTAGAAATAATACTTTACAAATTAATTTAAAATTAAGAGCCAATTTCGTAATGTCAAATTTCCGTATTAAAAATGGGACTTTTTTTAATTGAAAATTTTAATAATTTAGCAATTAAACCCTTTCAGGGTCTGCAAAGGACTCCGCATAAAAAAACTAGTCATAAATATCCCAAGTCCTTTTCGAGAATTTCTTCAAGTTACAAAAACTGCAAAATAAGCGAGTAACAGTAAAATCCATATTGAATAATTTACAATACGAGAACTTTGAATAGAATGGGTTGAATAATTAGATTAAAATTTTCTTAATTGAACAATTTTGAAGTAGTGGCGCTTGAGATTGAGCAAATGCGAATTTGGCATTTGAGAAATTTTAAATTAAATTCTTGCAAATCATAATATCTTATTTCAAATTAATAGGAACAATTTTAGGCACAAAGTGTTCAAATTAGAATAAAAATTTACTACGTTTAAAGTGGAATACATTTTTATTGAAGCATTAAAAATTGACGGGTTCAAAATTGTAATTGTTCAAAATTATACTTTCTCCATTAGAAAGCCTTATAAGTGAAATCATTACATTGAAAACGTTAAAAATTGATTAATTTTAGATCAAACCTTAGAAATGACAGTTGCAAATTTCAATCACTCAATAATTTAGAATTTTTAATTTAAATTCTTGATAGTTGAACATGCTTTCGTTTTAATCCGTCCATTTTTAATTGCCCTAAATGTATGTAAATTGTACAATATTGAACATTTAAGTATAAAATTGGTAAATTTTGATTGCTAAATTTTCAATTGTATGTTTATAATTGTTCCGCATTACTTTGATTATTTTTGTAATTATTTTCTTAGTACTTCAAATCACGGTATTTTTTTTAGTTTCGGAAAAATGTATAGATCCCGGGAAACGGTTGGGGATTTTTCCTGAGACTTAAGTGGCCACCAGGTCAAAGTATTCCTAGGTGGCGCTACTGCCGAGTAAACTTTAAAATTGTTTGAAATTGAAGACTTATTCTAAAATTGTTAAAAAAGTAATCGTTTGTGATTTGTTACAGGCTTCAAGGCGAACCGGTGAACCTTAGAGAGCAGCAGGACGCTGTAGAATTTTTTATGAGCCTAGTAGAAAGTTTAGACGAAGCGTTAAAGGCTTTGGGACATGAACAAATCATGGGAAAAATACTCGGCGGCTCATATAGTGATCAGAAAATCTGCAAAGGTTGCCCTCATAGGTACGAGAATTACTCTCTCTTCATTCTTATTAAATTATCTTAAAAATTCTCGATGAAATTAATATTTACAGAAATATAATTTGATGCTTTCAGGTATTCTAAAGAAGAACCCTTTAGTGTGATAAGTGTCGATATTAGGAACCACTCCAATTTATTGGATTCGCTAGAACAATATGTGAAGGGAGAACTGCTCGAAGGCGCGGATGCTTATCACTGTGATAAGTGCAACAAAAAAGTAATTAAATTTGACGTCTCGTTTATAAATTAAGATCTTAATTTCATATAAGATGCTTTTATAATAAATTCTACTTTTACCTTTAGGTTGTCACTGTGAAACGATTGTGTGTGAAGAAACTGCCCCCGGTGTTAGCAATTCAATTAAAAAGGTTCGAGTACGATTTTGAGAGAGTCTGCGCCATAAAGTTTAATGATTATTTTGAATTTCCTCGAGACTTGGATATGGAACCTTACACTGTTTCGGGACTTGCGAAACTTGAAGGAGAGGTAATAGACTGTGACTACGAAGAGGCGATTAAAGGAACTTGCACCAAGTATCAATTAAGCGGGATCGTCGTGCATAGTGGACAAGCGAGTGGAGGCCATTATTATTCCTACATTTTACATAGGTAAGTCTTTCAATTATTTCCAAGAGCTTTTAAAAGTTTCAAGGGATTTCAAAAGATATGAAAGGATTTAAAATATTTTAGGATATTTAAAAAAATTCCAAATAATTTTTGATAGATTTCGAAAAATTGAAGGTCTTCCAAAGGAATTTAAAGATTTTAGAGTATTTTCAAAACTTACAAGAAGTTTTCGAGAGTTTTAAAAAGTTTCGAGGGATCCTAAAAGATTTAAAAGGTTTTGAAATATTTAAGAATGTTCTAAGTGTTTGAAGGGATTTAAAAGATTTCATAAAAGTTTAAATATTTCAGGACATTTTAAAGTATTTCAAGGAATTTTTTTAATAGATTACAATTTTTTCAGCTATTCCAAAAAATTATAATTATTTTATGGTATTCCTGGGGCTTAAACAGGGTTGCCACGGGTATGGAAAACCAGGAAAAGTCAGGGGGAAAAAAGTGGTCAGGGAAATCAGGGAAAAGTCAGGGAAAATGGAAAATGTTCTGGAATTTCACGCAAAATGCGAGCAACACGTTTTTATTAGCTTTATTAGTTCTTGGTGAGACTAAAGTCGGCATCAAAAGTACGCGACCCTCACTTTAATCGCTCGAAACTCGTTCAAAAAAAAATCGCAGAAGTTATCGCAGGCCTCACAGACCGGTCCCTCTATCCCCTATTGTATCCTATATTCAGTTCAGGTCCCTAAAGTACCCTATTTTTAAGATTTGTTCCTAATTTTACCCTATTTGCACCCCACAATGTACCTTTAAAAAACTTATAATTAGATCAAAGCTTCCAAGAGTCAGGGAGTTTGAAAAAATAGCAAAAATCGTGAAATTTCTGTAAGAAGTAACTGTAAAAAAAATCAGGATTGCTACATAGTCACTATTAGTCCCTTTTTCTCAAATCACTTTTTAGTCACTTTTTTAAATGAAAATATCACATTAGTCACCTTTCTTGCAATAAATGATCTCAGGGGTTAATGACTATTCAATTCAGTTCCATACCTATTTCTGAATTGTCATAAATTCTTTTGAAATGTTACAGGGTATTCTTAAAGATTCCGAGAAATTTCAATCATTTGAAGGGATTTTTAAGATGTTACGTTATTTTTAAAACTTCTAAGGCATGTTCATGATCTTTTAATTTGAAATATTTTAGTTTTGAAATTTGAAATATTCCATAGTTTAAAACGATTTCAAAGATTTTGAAATATTTTAGGATATTTTAAAAGATATCAAGGGATTTTCAAGCGATTTAAAGAGATTTAAAATTTTTAAGGGATTTTAATATTTTAATGGGTGTAAAAGAATGTATTCACAAGAAGTGAGGGCTTTCGTAGGGTAGAGAATTTTCGAGACTTTCGGAAGATATGAAATGATTTTACAGAACGTACATGTAAGGTTTTTAAGATATTTTAAAAGATTTCACAGAATTTTTTAAGATTTACGAGGATTTCAATGATTTTAAGAGATTTTAAAGCTCTCAAGGTATTGTAATACATTTTCCAGGATTCCAGGAAATAACATCATAGAATTTCACGGGATTTTATAATATTTTAGTGGATTTTAAAGAATTTATTCACGAGAAGTGAAGTATTTCGTAGGATTTCAAAGTTTTTTGAATATTTTAGAAAATCTTAAAATAGTCCAATGCATTTTCGATTTATTTCAATCATTTGAAGGAATTTCAAAAAAATTTTAATATTTTAGGGTATTTTCAAAACTTCCAAGGAATTTTCAAGACCTTTTAAAAGTTTCGATGGATTTTAAAAGATTTTAAAGTAATTAAGATGGCTTAGGTTATTTATATGTATTCAAGAGATTAAAAAATTTGCAAAGAATTTGCAAGGCTTTCAAAGGATTTAAAACAATATGCATGGGGGTTTAAAGAATTTCCTAGGATTTGAGAAAATATGGATCGAATTTACAAGAACTATAAGGTTTTAAGATATTTTTAAATACTTCACAGGATTTCACAAGAAAAGTGAGTAATTTCGTAGGGTGTCAAAGATTTCAAGACATTTGAACTTATCTTTTGGAATTCATTCTGAATTCTTATTAATTTATCCTGAATTTTTTAAATTCTTTGTAATCCTTTTAATTTTGTTAATTAACTTGAATTTTTCTAAATTTACTCAATTCTACTTAATTCAAAGGATTTTTTTGAATTTTTAAAAGTTTTTATTTTATGGATCCTTAGGATCAATTGATAAAATGATCATCAAACGATTTTAAAGGATTTGAAATATTTTAGGTTATTTTAAAAGATTCCCAGGCGTTTTCAAGGGCTTTAAAATTTTCAAGGGATTTCAATAGGAAATTTCAAAAGATTTAAAAGAGATTTAAACAGTTTCAAGGAATTTTCAAGGGTTTTAGTCATTTTAAGGGATTTTTATATTTTAATAGATTTCAAAGAATTTGTTTATAACAAGTGAGGGATTTCGTAGGGTTTCAAAGATTTGAAGAGATTTTCAAATATTTTTTGCAATCTATTTGGAATTCGCCCTGAATTCTTACTAATTTATCCTACGTTGTTTTTAATTATTTTACATTCTTCTAAATTCACTAAATTTTACTCGATAAATGGATTTTTAAAAAGTTTGTATTAAATTCATCTTGAAGTCTTTTAAACTCACCTTAAATTCTCAGGCATTTGATCAAATTCTTTTGAAGGCCCTTTTAATTTTTCTAAACACATTTTAAACTTACTCAATTCAATTACTTTTTTCATATTTTTGAATTGCTTTTAGCTTAATTTTTTATGAGTTTCATCGAATTCTTCTCATTTCCCTTAAATTCCACTAAATTCACTCAGACTTTACTGAAATCAATGGAATTTTTCGCTTTTTAAAATTATTTTTAGTTCATTTCAATTATTTTAAATTGGTTTGTAGTCATTTTCCACTTTTATGATTATAAATTAGTAGGGTTTCAAAGATTTCAAGAGATTTGAAATTATTCTTTGGAATTCATCATAAATTCTTATTAATTTACCCTCAATTCTTTCAAATTCCTTGGAATTTTCTTGAATTTTTTTTAAACACTTGAATTCTAAATTTACTCAATTCTACTTAATTCAATGATTTTTTTTGATTTTTTAAAAGTTTTTATTTAATTGATCATGAAGTCACTTCAAAGTTACTGAATTCAATGACGTTTTTTTTTTTTTTTTTGAAATTGTTTTCAATTCATTTGAATTTTTTTGATTCACTTTGTAGTTTTATGAATTTCATCGAATTCTTGTTTACCTTAAATTCCTGCAAATTCATTCCAATTTTACTTCTTTAATTCAAAAGAAATATATAAAGTATAATAAAGAATTCTAATTCTTTTGAATTCAACTTGAATTGTTTTGAAATATTAGGAATTTATCCGGAATTTGTTACCCTTTGAGCGCGAAAATTACCCTATGTGCGTGACAAGAAGTACCCTTTGATCCCTATATTTTCCTCTTACTTGCAAGTTTGTTTTAGACATTTATCAACACAAAATCATATTTCAATTACGGTCGTGTAACTTATTGTGAAAATTGAGTTTTTCTATTTCGAGTGTGTGTGGGGGGGGGGGGGGGTGGATTAGAAGACGCATAGGAAAAGGTCAGGGAAAAATTACTTTTACGGTCTGGAAAACCTGGAAAAGTCAGGGAATTTTTGGATTTTGTTTCCGTAGCAACCCTGTTAAAAGAATTTACTAGAATTTCGGAAGGTTTGGAATGATTTTATAGGACCTATAAGGTTTTAGGATATTTTAAAAGATTTTTCAGAAATTCGCAGGAATTTTAAAGGGTTTGAACAAGTTTCAAGTAATTGATTGCAGTAATTTAATAGATTTTAAAAGGATTTGAAATATTTTATAATATTTCAAAATATTTTAAATATTTTAGGCAATTTGAAAATATTCTAAGGAATTTGTATTTGGTTTTAATAATTTGAAGATATTTCAAAGGGTGTACAATATAGTGAATTTATCCACGAGAAGCAAGGGATTGCGTAAGGTTTGAAAGTTTTGAAGAGATTTTAAAATATTTTTTGAAATTCATTTAAATTAATTTGTAATTCTCTTCAGTTTTTTTTATAGTTTTTTGATAGTTTCTATTTAATTAATCCTTAAGTCTTTTAAACTCACTTGAATTCTGAGGCATTTCATTAGATTCTTCAGAATTTTCTTGAATTTTCCTAAACTCATTTTAAACTTACTAAATTCAATTATTTCTTTCATATTTTTAAATTGTTTTCAATTCACTTGGTTTTTTTTTCTTTTGAATTCACGTTTAATTTTTATGAATTTCCTTTCAAATTCCTCTAAATTCTCTTCCATTTTACTGAAATTAATGGAGTTTTTTTGAAGTTGAAAATTTGTTCACAATTCATTTTAATTATTTTGAAGTCATATGAATTCATCCTGAATTTGTTGAAATTCACCTAGATTTCTTATAAATTTTATCGAATTTTTTTGAATTCTTGTAAATTCAAAAGAACGTTAGTCACATTATTAATGCATATTAGTCACTTTTTGGATTATAAATTAGTCACTGCTCGTCAATTTTTCTGTTTGAATAGTTTACTTTTTCCCCTTTTTCAAGTTAATTAGGCCGCGACAGCCCAAACAATAATAAATTATACATTTAAAAAAATTCAATGGTTTTATTCCATTTAGGAAAATGAAAAATTAGTCAGGGAAAGATCAGGGAATCTTATAAACAAAGTTTTTTGGCCTCCAGTTGTACTTTTTTGACGTAATTTGTGTGATATTTATTTGATGTAGACAAAATGATGGCACAGCTAAATGGTACAAATTCGACGACGGTGAAGTGATGGAATGCAAGATGGAGGAAGAGGAAGAAATGAAATCGCAATGCTACGGTGGTGATTACATGGGGGAAGTATTCGATCATATGTTGAAGAAAATGAGTTACCGAAGGCAAAAACGATGGTGGAATGCCTACATGCTTTTTTACACAAGGTTGGACGTGGAACCGAACTGCCTTTCAAGAAGTGTCAACGAATTGTCTCTCTGTGAGTTGAAATAAAAATTGAATTGATATAACATGGTTGCTACAGGTCAGGCAATTCTGGAAAGTCAGGGAATGCCCGGAAAAACTTGAAAGAGTCAGGGAATTTGCGACAAACTGAAGTTGAAATTTATAAAATTCTGTATGTCTCTTACTGACTTCAAAATCTTTTCCCCATTCTTCTCTTTTTTCCCTTTTAAAAAAAATATCCTATTTGTTCCCCTGTTTCAAGAAACTTCCCCTTTTTCTTGTTTCATCGATAAGATGCGAACTGAATTAATAGAACCTAACAAGAAAATGCAACTGTCTTGGGTTGAATTTCATTCTTTTAATTGAAAAGTCTACTATTATATTTTTGGTTCGGAATTAATCTCTTTTAGTTGAAAATTCATTTTATTGCTGAATATTCATAATTTTAGTTGAAAATTCATCTCTTTGGTAGAAAATTTAACTGTTTTGTTGACAACTTTTTTTTGTTGAAAATTAATCTTTTAACTAAAAGTTTACCTATTCCTTTTTTATTTTAAAAGTTAGCCTTTTCGTTTGAAAATTCAATTATTTGGTTTAAAATTGATATTTTCTAGTTGAAAATGCAACTATTTGATTGATAATTTATCATTTTTAGTTGAAAACTCATCTATTTGGTTGAAAATACAACTACTTAATTGAAAGTTATACTGCTTTGTTAAAAAATCATTTTATTGGTTCAAGATTTAACTACATTGTTGAAAATTCTTTTTTTTCTGTTGAAAATAATTTTTTTACTGGAAATGTAAGTCCTCCATTTTTTGTTGAAAATCCAACTTTTTAAGGTATCAAATTTTTTAAATTTGAAGATTCAAATTCATTTTTTATTGAGTATCCATCTTTTTTGGTTGAAAATTTAACTACTTGGTTGAAACTTTAAAATTCGACTACATGCTTGAATAACTTTGTTGAACATTCATTTTAATGATTGAAGATTGCACTGTTTTATTGAAAATTAATTTTTTGAATTGTAAATTTGACTATTCCAGTTTTGGTTGACAATTGATTGTTTTTAGTTTACTTTGGTTGAAAATTCAACTGTGATGTATAGAATTCGCCTTTTTTGCTTAAAAATTCAACAATTTGGTTCACATTTTTGTGTGAATCGTCTTTTTTAGTTGAATTCAAGTGTTTTTAATTCAAAATTAACATCTTATTTAGTTGAAATATCAACTACTACATTTTTCGCTGAGAACTCATCTTTTTTATTGAAAATTCGAATACTTGATTGAAAAATAAGCTCTTTTGTTAAAAATTCATTGGTTGTTGTTGAACATTCATAATTTCAGTTGAAAATTCATCTCCTTGGTTAAAAATTGAACTGTTTTGTTAAAAACGGTTTTTTTATTCAAAATTAATTGAGGTTAAAAATTGACTTTTTTTATTTGAAAATTCAACTTTTTGGTTGAAAACACAACTTTGCAGGTTGAAAACACGACTTTGTGGGTTGAAAATTCAACTGTTTGGTGAAAAATTGATCGATTTTGTTGGAAATTTAACTACTTTGTTAAAAAGTAATCTTTTTTGTTTGACAATTCAATTGTTTTGTTGAAAATTCGTCCTTTTTGGATTGAAAATTCAAATGTCTTCTGAAAAATTTATAATTTTGGCTTGAAGATTCAACTATTTGGTTAAAAATGCAACTATTTTTGGTTGAAGTTTAATCTTTTTTGTTTAGAAGTTCGACCATTTGATTTAAACTTCATATTTATGAATTGAAAATTCAACTATTTTCTTGAAAATTCGTCTGTTTTGCTTGAAAGTTCAATTATTTGATTGTAAGTGCAAATTTTTAGTCTAAAATTAATTTTTGCTGTTGAAAATTCAACTATTTGGTTGAAAAATCGTTCAGTTGTTTTCTAAAACGTTCATATTTTTTGTTTGGAATCTCAACTCTTGTTTTGGCAGACAATTAAGCTTTTTTGGTTGAAAATTCAACTATTTTTTTTTTTTAATTTTCGTGAAAAATCACCCTATTTTCATTGTTTTGAGAGCATTTTGGGCTGTAAGTTCTGTCTGTTGTCACTGCGTGTTTGTGATTTTGAGATAAATTTAAAAACGAACCTTTTTTGAATCAAGATTATTAATTTCCTAGGTATCAGGTTGTTTTAATACCTGAAAGAAAAATGTGTGATGGTCAGGAAAAATGAAAAATTGTTCAGGGAAAAGTCAGGGAATTTTGAAATTGGGATTTTGTAGCATTCCTGATATAGTTATTGAGATTGTTTTTTTTCAATCGTTTTTTTTCTCGTGTAGATACGAAACTAGGAGTAACGAAAATGCCACCGGCGATCGAGTATAGCGTTAGGAAACAAAACATCAAGTTTATGCACAACAGAAACCAGTTTAATGCTGAGTACTTCCAGTTTATTAGGAAACTCGTCTCGTGCAATACGCCCACAGTCATTAGGCAAAACCCCAACGAGAAACTGGTGAGAATTTGAATGATTCTTTTCTTTAATTAAACATTAAAATTAAAGGAAGGTTTTGATCTTTCAAATGATTTTTCAGAGTCCCGAAGCCGAAGAGCTCGATATGCTTTCGGTTCAGTTGGCGTCTAGATTCCTCTTCTATACAGGTTTTCACACGAAGAAAAGTTTACGTGGTACGGCAACAGATTGGTATGATATTCTGTGTCTTCATTTGAGAAGCAGTAAATCCGTTCGATCGTGGTTTGCCCACAATGTGCTTTTCAATCATCCACACAGGTGCGAAATAGAAATATTAATATTGCATTGCTTAAAAGAAAGAACTGTTTTTTAGTAATGAGTCTTTCGTTTCAGATTTTGCGAATACCTTCTGAGTTGTCCTAGCACGGAAGTAAGAACAGCTTTCTTAAAAACACTCGTTTTATTAGCACACTTCTCTCTCCAAGACGGCCCCTGTGTGCCTCCTAGTCTAAATGCGCCTTGTAAGTATTCTTTAAGAAAAGTAAATAACAGCCCTCACAGATCGATCCCTAAAGTCCCCTATTTTCAAGAATTTGGTCTTTATAGTAGGGGAAACCACCCTACAGTAGATAGGAAAAAATTCAACAGCTTTTAACTGCAACAGTTTCCAAAAATAAATAAAGATGATCATTGTTGAATAAATCTTACATATTCAATTGAGTATTCTTAAATAGAAAAAAATATCACGAAATTAATCAAATAGCTGTATTAAACATTTTTATGAGACTTGGTCAAGGGTACGATTTTGACATCTTTGTGCATCAATAGATAATCGTTTCTGGTATTGCTCCTGGGCAAGTCAGAATACTCAATTCTAGATAATTATAATTTATCATTAGTATACTTACAATTAAAATCAATTTATTGAGTAAATAATACTTGAAAGTATGATTATTTTACAAAAACGCAAAAGTTTAAATTATTGAAATTTTTTTTATCTCTGATATTTCGTGAGATTGGTACGATTGGTACGATTGGTACGAGATGTTTAATCTTCATACCATTTAACCTGACTTTCGATGACAGAAAAGTGCAGCTTTTTTACATATCTTATTTCTAAAAATTATATATTTTCCGAAAGGATCCTTAAAACACAGCTAAAATTTATGAGCTTTTTAATAACTACTAATTTACACTATTTTCTTAGTTTATTATTCACATTAATTTGAATTTAAAAACTTCACGAATCAAAATAAATAAACACAACCTTTAACTTAAAACGATTGCGAGACAGTCGCAGAGCTGCCACTTTTGACACAGACTTTTTTTTTTAATTTTCCGATTATCTACTGTTGGTTAACTACTGTTGGAAAATGTAATATCAAATAAAACGTACTTAAATATTTATAAATATTAAAGAAAGAACACTTTGTATGGATGATTATTGTTTATTAAACTTCAAGATTTGATTCTAATGTATAAATATGTCATAAAAATGTTTAATTAAGTTAAAAAGTATGAATGAAGACGAGGTGATTTTTTTCAGGTTAAAAATCAATTTTTTGCTCTCGTGCATTAATTAATTATAAAATTTCAATGAAACTTCCTCAGAAGATATATTATCCTTGCCGACATGTTATACTGACAAAAGTAATTAACATTTTTTGTCAGTTTTCCAGTTAGTTAAGATGATCTACTGTAAATCATTATCTGCTGTAGGTTGGTTTCCCCAACCCTATTTTCAATCAATAGCTGACATTTTTTAAATTTTTATAAAAGTCAAGGCGTTCAAACCTTGCACTTTTTTAGTCTCATAAATGTCTTGGAATCTCGTCTTAGGCTCCCTTCATATCCATGATTGTCTCTTAAACCTAACAAAAATCATTCTGGACAATTTCAAATTGAGAGCTTTTGTGCTTGTATAATTTTGAATTGCGAATTTACAAAATGTAACGATATAGTTTGGACGAATAAAGGACGAATAAATAAATAAAATAAATAAAATTTGGATGAATAAAGGTTTAGTTTGAAATTAAATAGTTTCGGATTGTACAATTTCAATTAAAAACCTTTATACTTGACCAATTTGAAATTCAAATAACGCAAGACGTCTAAAATTTTAAATTGCTCAAAATAGTACCATTTTAAATTGGGTGCTAATTGTTTCGTAATTTGAAGCTTGAAGTGGTCAAAAATTATTAATTTGAAATTAAAAGCTTTTAAAATTAATCATTTTTCGATTGAAAACGGTAAAAATTAAATAATTTTATACTAAAATATTCGAACCTAATGAGAAAGTTTTAATTGAAGACATTCACACTTTAACAACTTAAAATTGAAACTTGATACTGAATTTCCTGTTAAAAAGGACGCAGAATTATTGTAGGTATCAAAAGAAGTGCAAAAATCACATGTGAAATCACCAGAATAAATATATTGTCTCGTGTATTGATGAGTGGCTAGATTTTGCACATTAACAAAACGTGTGTGAAAAAAATGTTTATATTTTCGTGGATACCAATTTTTCACAACGTTTTTATAGGTCCGAAAAGTCTCTGAGACTTCACACTATTTCTCTTACTCTCCTCTTACCCCTCCCTTTTTTTAAAAAGAATTTCTCTTTTTTTCCTTATTTTTAAGAAACTTTCCCCTTTTCTTGATTTTTCGATTGAATTCAAACTCACTAGAACCCAATAAGAAAATTATACTATTTTAAGGTGATAGTTATTTCTTTTTGGTTCATAGGTCTACTATTATATTGTTGGTTAAGAATTCATCTCTTCTTTAAAAATTCTACTTCATACTTGTTGGAAAATTTTATTATTTTATTGAATTCGTTTTAATATAAAAGTCTAGTATTATATTTTGGATTCAGAATTTATCTCTTTTGATTAAAAATTCGACTGTTTTGTTAAAAAGTCAACTATTTTGTCGAAAAGGTATGATTTTTAGTTAAAAATACAACTGTTACGTTGAATATTTATTTTTTTATAGGAAATTTATATTTTGCTTGAAAATACATTTTTGCGCTTGAAAATTCATACTTTTTTGCTTAAAGTTAATTTTTTTAAATTTAAAAGTCTACTATTACATTTTTCGTTGAGAATTCATCTTTATTTGTTGAAATTTCAATTACTTGGTGAAACGATGAACTAATTTCTTACAAATTATTTCTTTCTTGTAGATTCATGATTTTGATTGGGAATTCTGAAAATTAATTTTTTTAAACTGATAATGTGACTATTCCATTTTTTAGTTTAAAGTTGATACTTTTTATTTGAAAATTCGACTTTTGGTCAAAAATTCAAGTACTTGGTTGAAAGTTGAACTACTTTGTTAAAAATTCATTTTTTTGTTTGAAAATTTATTTTGTTGAACATTCTTTTTTTTATTGTAAATTAATTTTTTGTACTGAAAATTTAACTATTCTATTCTTGGTTCAAAATAGATATATTTTAGTTGAAAACTAAAAAACTCTTATTTTTTTATTGAAAATTCATCTCTTTTGTTGAAAATGCATTATATTTTGACTTGATATCTCATGAATATCGTGCTTACATTAATTTTATTTAACAGAAGTGATTGTCCTATTATTCCCATATTTTCATAAAAAATCACCGTATTGCCCCTGATTTGAGAGCATTTTGGGCTGTGAAGTCTTGTACCTTCAAAGTTTCACAGATTTTTATATTTATATTGATCCATAAGAGATAATTTCATATTTGACAGTCCACTGTTTTTAACAAAAAATTAAAAAATCCTCTTTGAAATGCCTAGAGATTTTTTTCCGTTATTTAAGGCCTTTCTGTGGATGATAATTCTTTAGAGAAAAATTGTCAAGTCCCAATAAAAATAAATACAAAAAGGTTTCTCCAATAAACATTTTGAAACATCTTTAAAAAATCTTGAGAACGTTTCACTGAAAGAATACGAAAAAAATGACATCGTTTTTATTTTATTTAAAAATTATCTTTTTCTACCTATTTATATTTTTTTTAAATACCTCAAAACTTTTGACTGCTACAAATACAGTAGAGAAAAAAACTGAAGGAATTAAAAATGATAATTTTCAAATTATGCTGTTTATCTATTGTTCATTCTTTCAGCTTTTCTTGATTTTGTTTGTACGGTATTTTTATCGTAACGCTTTTTTCCGAAA
Source organism: Andricus quercusramuli (assembly GCA_932178445.1). Classification (NCBI taxonomy): domain Eukaryota; kingdom Metazoa; phylum Arthropoda; class Insecta; order Hymenoptera; family Cynipidae; genus Andricus; species Andricus quercusramuli. The sequence goes on from CAKNXH010062246.1 coordinate 496,863, forward strand.
ATTTTGGGGGGCCCCCCCCCCCCCCTACGTAACGCTATTTCTATAATAAGTGTATGTAACTTTAACATTAACGTAACGCTCGAGGTGACCCCTCCCCCTAAAGGTGTTACGTATTTTTTGAACAGCTCCTTAAAGGATTTTTAAAAGTCAGCTAAAAAGTTAATTTGATAAAACAGAAAAATGACTACATATACCTATGAAAAATCTGGTGTCTTTGATAACTTCTTTATCGTACCCCATATTTTGTAAAGAAAAAAGGGTACCCTTTAAGCGTGAAAAAGGTGCACACTGTACCCTATTTTTTATCCCATAGGGACTGTTAGGCCTGAAATAATACAATTAATCAAATTTCATATAATTTCTCATTTTTATATCGCTCTCTATTTTTAGCAATACTCTTCGATCCCAACGCAACACTGAGTGATCACTTACTGCACGCAGTTCTTTCTCTCTTGCATCGAGAAATTTCCGATCACGGTCGTCACCTTCCACATTATTTCTCTCTTTTTCACACATACGCTTCGCTCGGCATCGAGGAAAAAGCTCAGCTCCTTAAGGTACGTGCATATTTCGAACTTAATACCAATAAAAATGTTTCAGTATGTATGAAGGAATTGAGTGTATTGTGGGAAAGAGATGATGTTCTATCCTTGCTATCGCGCGAGCGGTCTTTGTCTTGAAACTCTTATAATGACAGATTTTCATTGCAGCTAAACGTGCCAGTAACTTTTATGTTGGTGGCGATAGACGAGGGTCCTGGTCCGACAATAAAGTATCAGTATCCTGAGCTAACGAAACTCCACCAAGTGGTTAGTATGCTCATTCGATGCTGTGACGTTTCTGCTAAAACGCAATCGAGTCAAGCACAATCTGGTGTCATGCCTCTGCCTAATCCTTATGGAGACAAGGACTGCCAGTCGGAATATATCATGCCGATTCAGCCACCGGCTGCTGACATTCTCTTCGTTAGAACAAGGTAAAAACTCTTTAAATATTATATATAAAAATGTCACTTGTAATGAACGAAGTAGTGAATTTTAGGGGCCTTCCATAAACTACGTTACCGAATTGGGGGGGGGGGCGGGGTGCTAAAAACTCTTTTACGGGGGGGGGGGGGGGTGAATGAAAATCACGTTTCGTACTCAGATAACATGTAGTACGTTTCCTGATGATAAATTTTCACACTTTTGCTTCCTCATAGAGGAAGCTTTGTGATGGTAACATTTTCCAAAATTTTTAAATTCATTTAATTAAACCCTCCCTAATTTAAAAATGTCAAATACAATGTCCTAAGCAATTGTCCGGATGTGTGTGTGTGTGTGGATGTCACGCTTTTTTGTAGCGGTTGCAGATGATTCGATGAAATTTGGAGGGCTTATTTTCCTCACTAATATCTTGAAACTGACCGAAGGATTTTTAAAAACATTTAGTGAATTTTTTTCAGCACTCAATAATATTTTTAAAATCGGTTTTTTATAGTAAAACTTTTTTCATTAGCATAATTCTAAGTTGATGTAAGGATATAAAAGATTCTTTGGTTCGAGACGAATCGATTGACCTATAATATTAATACATTTTATTGAAGAGTACGGAAGTTACGGCAATTTTTATATTTCGAAAATCGGTTTTTTATAGTAAAACTTTTTTCATTAACATAATTCAAAGTTGATGCAAGAATATAAAAGATTCCTTGGTTCGAGACGAATCGATTGACCTATAATATTAATACATTTTATTGAAAAGTAAGGAAACTATGATAATGCATAATATTTCAAAATACGGTTTTTTATAGTAAAACTTTTTTCATTAGCATAATTCAAAGTTGATGTAAGGATATAAAAGATTCTTTGGTTCGAGACGAATCGATTGACCTATAATATTAATACATTTTACTGAAGAGTCGGGAAGTTATGGTAATTTATGTATTTTGAAAATCCTTTTTTTATCGAATCGATTGACCTATAATATTGATAAATTTTATTGAAGAGTAAGGAAGCTATTTCTTAAACTGAAAATTGCACGTTTCCTTTTTTGGTTAAAAATGTATCTTTTTTGTTGAAAAGACATACTTTCCAGTTTAAAAGTCAACTGTTTTCTAAAACAACTATTTGGTTAAAAAGTCATTTTGTTCAGTAAAAAATCCAACTACTACGTGGTTGAAAGTTGAACTACTGAGTTAAAAATTTATTGTTTTGGCTTATGATGCATCTCTGGTTAAAAATTTAACTGTTTTGTTGGAAATTCGTTTCATTTTCGGTTAAAAATGCTTTTTTTTAACTAAAAACTTAACTCCAATCTTTGGTTGAAAATTTAAATTTTTTATTTACAATGTAAATTTTTTGTAGAAAATGATTCTTTTTGGTTGAAAATTCACCCATTTAGTTGAAAATGCAATATCTTTCAATTTGAAATCTTAGGCATTTAAAACGTTTCATATTGAATTCAATATGATATCTACATTAATTTTATTTACAAGAATTTATTCCCCTATTATCTCCCTATTTTCGTGAAAAATCGCCCTATTCCTGTTTTGAGAGCATTTTGGGCTGTGAAATGAGATATTTAAACACTTTTTATTATTATTGATTCACTACCGAAGTATGTACTTGAAAAATATATGTAAATGTAGGCAAAAAATAACCCTAAGTTGGTAACGTACGAACCCTTATCGTGCCTGTTATAGCAGCGCCGCGCCGCTAGGGGCGCAGTTAGTTAAAACATATGCCGATAGGGACGCTATTGTAACATTCTAAATATGTCTTCTTATATTAATATTCTTAAATAGAACATCTTTTTAAAATCTGATTATTTTTTGTACAGTTATATAAAGAAATTAATAGAAGACGCTAATGTGACGGAAGACACGGTGAAACTCCTTCAGTATTGTTGCTGGGAAAATCCGCATTTGTCGCGGTCTGTCTTGAGCGAATTACTCTGGCAAATCGGATTTGCGTATACGCATGAGCTCAGACATCATACGGATCTCCTACTCGCTATGCTTCTCATGGAAGACTCGTGGCAAAATCACAGAGTTCACAACGCTCTCAAAGGTACTTCAACTTTTTTTTCCTAATCAATTTTATGATCGGTGTTAACCCAAGAATAAGATAATAGAAAAATGTTGTTTCAGTATTTCATTCGTTTTTAATTAATGATACCAATTTCTGTAAATTACAGGTGTTCCCGACGAGCGAGAAGGTTTGTTCGAAACGATCCAGAGGAGTAAAAATCACTATCAAAAGCGAGCCTACCAGTGCATAAAGTGCATGGTCCAATTATTTAGCAAATGCAGACCAGCGCACTTACTTTTGCATAATAGTCCTGATTTAAAAAGGAAATGGATTCACGCGATCGATTGGCTTCAGGATGAACTTGACAAGGTTTGTTTTATTTTTTTTTTTTTAATGTTGTATGTCGAGTTTAAAAATAATTGTTTTCTGGAGAAGGTTCTCTTTCGGTGGGTGCACTGGTGTTCAAAATAAAATGTATATTCAGAGTGGCCGTAGGTCAGGGAATATCTGGAATTAGGGAAAAGTCAGGGATTTGGAAACAAAATCTTGCAAAAGTCATACATTTTCTATAAGAGGCATTTTAAATAACTGTCAAGGATAATAATTTCTTAATGTTAATTAATTAAGATTCTGGTCTTTGAATGATAATGGTCAGGGAAAAATGAGGGAATTTTAAAAACGGAGGTCTGCGGCCACCCTGATATATATCTATTCTTGTTAGAAATTTATTTGCCTTGTATTTCTATTTTTTTTCAGTAGCTTCCACCTGACTATTACATTTTTAGTTTGAAATTTGATTGTTTGGTTGAAAATTAAACTGTTTTGTTGAAAATTCAGCTAAAATCTTTCTTGGTTCAAAATTCAACTATTTTTTGTTGAAGATTCATCATTTTAGCTGAAAAATCATTTTTTGGGTTAAACATTCATCTCTGGTTGAAAATTCATTTTTGTTGTTGTTTAACATTATTTTTTAAAACTTTAAATGTTACTTTTCCATTTTTTGTTGAAAATTGATGTTTTTTAGTTAAAAATTCGTCTATTTTGGTAAAAATAATCTTGGTTTATAATTTCCTCCTTTCTGGTTAAAAATGCAAGTTGTTGGTTGATAATTAGCTTTTTTGTTGAAAATTCATATTTTCGAGTTGAAAATGCAACTGTTTTACAGAAAACTTGTCTTTTGGCTTGCAAGTTAAATACTTTGAATGATCTTTTATTTTCTTGACTAGATTATTTTGTGAAAATTCATCATTTTTGTTGAAAAGTAGTTTTTTGTTTGTTTTGAAATTTAACTTTTTGACTGAAAATGTAATGTTTCCGTTTATGGTTGAAGATTGATCTTTTTTAGTTGAAAATACATGTATTTTTTTTAAAGTTCCTCTTTTTTGGTAGAAAATTAATCTTTTTGGTTGAAATTTGTCTTTTTGATTTTATAATTCATATCTTTTGGTAGAAATTTCTTCTTTTTGGTTGAAAATTTACTTTTTTGTTGAAAAGTAGTTTTTGTTTTGTTTTGAAATTTAACTTTTTGACTGAAAATGTAATGTTTCCGTTTGTGGTTGAAATTTGATCTTTTTTTAGTTAAAAATTCAAGTAATTGTTTGAAAATTCATGTATTTTGTTGAAAGTTCGTCTGTTTTAGCAGAAATGTAATTCTCCTTGATTGAAAATTTTGTCTTTTTGGTTGAAATATCAACTAATACATTTTTTGTTGAGAAATCATCTTTCTAGGTTAAAAAATCAAATAGTTTGTTGAAAATATAATTATTTTGTTAAAACTTCAACTCTTTGCTTGAAAATTGAACTATTTCGTTGAAAATTCGTTGTTTTTTTAATGGAAATATCATCTATTACATTTTTTGTTAAGAATTGATATTTTCGTTGAAAATGAAACTGTTTTTGGTTGAAGTTTAATCATTTTTTTATTAAAAAGTCGACCATTTTTTTGTATATTAATGTTTATGGGTTTCGAGTATTTTGTTAAAAATGAATCTTTTTTTGGTCGAAAATTCATCCTTTTGGATTGAAAATTCATCTTGTGTAGTAGAAAAGTTATCTTTTTTGGGTGAGATAAGTACATTTGAATGTTTAAAATTTTATTGTTTTATTCCGTTTATAAGAGGTTCTCTGTTAAAAATGTTACAAGACTAAAATTCTCGCCTTTGAATATTAATGGTCAGAGAAAATGAAAAATTGTTCAGGAAAGAGTCAAGGAATTTTGAAAATGAAGTTTTTCGTCTACCGTGTGTATTGTTTGGAAATAGGATCTTGTCATTTTTGGATGCTTGTTAAAATTTTTTCATTATTTTTTGAATAATTTATTGAACTTTAATCTGTGAAGAGACCGTACACATCGGCAGCTCCGTATACGCACGCCTACAACCACGGATGGTCTCCGCCAACTCAATCTAACGAATCCACGAATGGATATTTCTTGGAGCGCAGTAATAGCGCAAAGAAGACGCTGGAAAGAGCCTTCGAACTTTGCCCCGAAGAAGAGCAAGAAGTCGAGGAACCAAGTGAGGAACGGGGTGAGGAAGATGTGGACGAAGCAGAAGCAGAAGCGTTGCAAAAGATTCAATTCTTTCAGATGAAGTCTCAAATGAAGCCTCTAAGGTCGGCCAAATCGATAGAAACGTGAGTTGATTATTATTTTACATTTTATATTTTAAAATAGAATTTGGCTTTTTTTTTTAAATCCTGTGTGAATCGAAATATTAGCCATGTCGGACATTGTGATTTTGCAACTGAATTTTCCAAGACAGGAAAATGACACTGAATTTATTTTTCTGATGTTCAGTAGAAAAATTTGTCGAATCAATTTAAACGTTACTTGATCTCACATCAAATCAAGAAAATTTTAATGTTCCAATTGAAAATTGCAACATTTGAAGCACACCAAAATAAGACCTTAAAAAATGATTTAATTTTGAAGAATTTGATTAAACGAATTTAATTTTTCACTCCCTTAATTTTCAAAATTAAAAATTAAAGCATAGACTTAGACAATTGCAAGTTAAACGCGTTTGAAAAAGTAACATTTTTGACTTGGAAAAGTTCGAAATCCAGTAATTTAATGTTAAAACTTTCATAATTGTACAATTAAACTAAAAGTTTAAACTCCTAGTTCCACAATTTTAAATTTAAGAATTTATCAGTTACACTTTTTCATATCGAAAGTTATGAGTTAAAAAATGAATAACTTATTCAAGCTTCATAAACAAGACTGTAGACAGTTTCAAATAAATTCAAACTGAAACCTTCATAGTTCAATAATTTCATTTTTAATTTTTAAGTTGAAAAATTCGTAATTGAAGATATTTAATTAATAATTCCAAATGATGATTTTCAATATTGAACGGCACAGTTTAAATTGTTCCATTTCGTAAGTTTTAATTTTCCAAGTAAAATTGAAATGGTTAAATTTTTAAAATATAATGCACAATTTGACAAATATTATTTTGAAACGATTAAAATTAAAATAATTTAACAGTGTAGGGTTTTAGCATAAAAAAGGGTTTAATTACACAATTATTATTAAAAAATTGAACAGTTTTAAACGAAATTTGAAATCGTTCAAGTTCCAACGCTTCGTACTTGAAATTTTCCAATATTGAATATTTACAGTTTGAAATTATTTAATTTAGACCATTTTTTAGTAGGGTAGTATGTACAATTATTGCCCACTTAGGAATTTCTCAAGTTCAACGATTGTACCGATTACCCTATAATTTAATTTTTAATTATTAAAATTTAAAATTTTCAATTGTGATCGGTTGAAAATAACAGAGAATTGATTTCCTTGTAGGAAATCTTATACAAGTTCTTTGCAGAAAAATCAATTTATTTGAGTTTAAATAAGGTAAATGTCCCAGTAATCGTGAAACTTTGTTATAATTTGAATATATTGTTAAAAAAATATGTTAAAGGTCACATTTATTGATAAAACCCACTTATTTTTAGCATTTTTTAGTAGCAAATAGAAATTACATTAATTCAAATGAAATAAAAAGCAAGAAAATTGGCATAATAATTGAACTATTATTAATTTGAAACAACTTAAAATAGAATAACTTCTAATTTAAAAAATAATCGGTTAAAAAATGTATTCGTTCAATTTGTAAGATTTCTAACTTTTAATTGTTTAGAATGAAATAATTATGAAAATTCACAAATTTTTAGATTCATTCTTCAATTTAAAGCATTGAAAATAATAGCGTGGATTTATTTTATTTTCTACCAAAAATCTTTAAACTCTTCTATTTATAAAAGTTTAAAGTTGATAATTTCGCAGTTTAACGGCATTTAATTTAAAATTATTCTAAAACTTGTGTAAAGTTTCGAAAGTTGTAATTTAAAAATATTAGTTTTCAAGGAAACCTGTTGATTTTAAATATTATTAAATCCTGCAAAATACAAATTTAAAAATGTAAACTGTTGCAGGTTTCCAAATTCAAATTTCCCATTTTTAACAGTTTGTAGATGTTCAATTCAAAAACTTTTAAATTTAAAAATGTTCAGTTTTGAATGCTTAGTATAGTGAAATTTTTTAAAGTGATTTTCATCTCAAGATTGTCAAATTGATTGTCAAATTTTTCGAATCCTGAAGCATTTCGCTTTGAATAATTTAATTTCTTAAAATCTTAGATTTCACAGGCTGTCTATCCTACCTGGAAAACCTGGAATTGTCAGAGAATTTGTATATACTTGAAAAACCTGAAAGTATCGGGGCATTTTTTGTTAAGTCAAGGAATTTTTTCGAAACTGTTTTTTGTTTAAATTGCAATATAAAATTGAATAAAAATGATTCATTTGGAAAAATAGCTTCGTATTACTGTATTTAACTGGTTTAATAAAAATGTATTTTTTTCTTGGTTTGAAATTAATTTTTTTAACCGAAAATTTAACTATTCTATTTTTGATTGAAAATTAATCGCTTTTAGATGAAAATTCAAGTGTCTGGTTGAAAATTGATGTATTTTGATTTAAAGTTCTACAGTTTATTAGCCATTTTTTCTCTTTTTTGACTAAAAAATCTTTCTTATTTGAAAGTTCAACTCATGTTAAAAATTCTTATTTTTTGGACTCAACTGTTTTTCGTTAACAATTAATATTCCTATTAATTGAAATATGAACTACATTTTTCATTCAGAATTCGTATTTTTTTAGATGAAAATTTAAATACTTGTTTGAAAGTTAAACTCGTTCGTTAAAACATATTATTTTTTTGATCGAAGATGCATAATTTTAATTGAAAATTCATCTCGAAAATTAATTTTAGTTGGAAATCCATCACTTCATTTGAAAATTAATTTTTTAGCTGAAAATTCAACTTTTTCATTTTTGCTTAAAAATTGATATTTTTTAGTTCAAAATTTAACTATTTGGTCGAAAATTTGTCTTTTTTGGTTTACAATTCAAATACTTCGTTGACAATTCATGCATTTTGTTGAAAAATGGTATTTTTTGGTAGAAAATTCATCTTTTCTGTTGTAAATTCAACTATTTGGTTAAAAATTCATCTTTCTTGTTGAAAATGCAATGTTTTTACTGGAAAAGTTAGGAATTTGGAGCGGTCAAACTTAATTTAATATAGTAGCCACACTAATTTGACCTAAATATGCACTGAATTTTAAGTATACGAAGATAAAATAAAAATTTGTTTGAATTTTTATTCAAATTCACGGACTTTAGAGACAAATTCAAGAAGTGATCAATTATGTTTTTAGTATTTTTCAATTAATCGATGGTGCTAATATTATATTTAAGAACATCTTGTAATATACTTTGGGAAAGCGTTCTAAATTAAACATACTAATTGAGTGTCCGGACGCAATAAGGGCACATAAAATTTTCTCGTGCGAAAATGAAGTCCCCTGGAGGCTTTAAACAAAATTTTCGAATTTTGATTTTAAAGGACATATCTGGCTGTGAAATTGTATTGCGCATCTTTTTTCTTCTAGATGAAAAGTTGTAGCTTTTTTAGTTTACAAATTAAAGCCGAAAAACTGACTTTTTGAAAAAAATCAATTTTAATCCGTTTTTCACTTCAACTCGCGCTCCGTTCGTCAGTTTTTCGAATTTTTTGATAAAATTTTCAGAAAATGCACTTTAGGGTATCGATTGACTGATAGAGTAAGAGGAATTCAACAAAAAAATTTGGTGTAATTGTTATTAATTTTTTTCTGATGCTCAGCGTGAATCGGACTTTTGTAAGTTCCAGCGTTTCGTTTATCGAGGGAATTTTGAGCAAGGAAAAATTTCTCGCGACAAAAATGCGAAGAAAACTGTGATAAAGTTTTTGGGAAAGTTTCAGATCAAAATATTCAATAGTTTAGGAGTAGTTGTGATTTTAGTTTATGTCAGCGCTTGAGCTTTCGAGTGTACTATAGCACTCTGAGGCTTGCCGCCGCCGTGACACGTTCTCGCGCTTGTGAGTTTTTGCTTACAATACGATATTAATTACATTTTTTAGTGAATAAAAATTCAGTGAAAGTAAGGTGATAAAACACTCATGAATTGTATGAAGTTTTTAATGTATGTTTGCGGTTTATTTAGATTTAACTGTGAGATAGATACTCTAATATACACCTAATGTTTACACTTGCATTCGGTTTAACTTTGAAGCGACTTTAAACATTCACTTTGTAAACAACCCTATGCACACGCTAAATTTTTTAATTCATGAATGTTTTATGAACTTACTTTCATTGAATTGCTATTCACTGATAAATTTAATTAAAATCGTATTGTAAGCAAAAACTTACTAACGTGAGAACGTGTCACGGCGGCAAGCCCCAGAGTGCTATAGTACACTCGAAAGCTCAAGCGCTGACATAAACAAAAATCACAACTACACCTAAACTACTGAATATTTTGATCTGAAACTTTCCCAAACACTTTATCATAGTTTTCTCCGCATTTTTGTCGCGAGAAGTTTTTCCTTGCTCAAAATTCCCTCGATAAACGAAACGCTGGAAGTTACAAAAGTCCGATTCACGCTGAGCATCACAAAAAAATTAATAACAATTACACCAAATTTTTTTGTTGAATTCCTTTTACTCTATCAGTCAATCGATATTCTAAAGTGCATTTTCTGTAAATTTGATCAAAAAATTCGAAAAACTGACGAACGGAGCGCGAGTTGAAGTGAAAAACGGATTAAAATCGATTTTTTTCAAAAAGTCAGTTTTTCGGCTTTAATTTGTAAACTAAAAAAGCTTCAACTTTTTATCTAGAAGAAAAAAGATGCGCAATACAATTTCACAGCCAGATATGTCCTTTAAAAATCAAAATTCGAAAATTTTGTTGAAAGCCTCCAGGGGACTTCGTTTTCGAACGAGAAAATTTTATGTGCCCTTATTGCATCCGGACACTCAATTGTATCCGTAGAAACTGAATCATTTCTTTATAATATACTCGCGAAACTGTATACATGTTCCTAGTGATTAAATTGATAATAAGTAAACGGTTCTCGTCAATTTATCAGTTTATTAATCTTGATTGGAAAACACACCATTGCAACCCTTTTCTCGTGTTTATTTGCAGAGAAAAATCTCAAGCGGAAGTGGTTGGTCCGGAAATGCAGGAGAACCAGCAGCAACCGCAACCAGGGCCTTCGCCGATTCACACCTCATACATAATTTCGCACCCGGTTGAAGGACTACAAAACTGCGACTCCACACAGTGGGAAAGAACAAGTTCCTACGACTGAACTAGTTCGTTAAAAAAAAAAAAAATCCCACCAATCGGTCATCTTCCCGATGGACGGACGCTATGGTAACGTATCGCATTGTGCTGTGCAGCAATCACTTGTGTCATGCGACGTCGCGAAAAAATTCGCGAGAGCGAATTGTGACAATGGCGGTTGAGCAAAGTTGTATAAATGTATAGCGAATAGTGTTATCGGGTTTCCCGTCTCCGCCGAGTTGGATGGACTAACCAAGCACGACTCTCCGTATACCTATGTAAATGTGAACATACTGTTATTAATAAACACTTGAATAGATTTTCTAAATATCTTGAAAACCAGGCCAAAGTGAACGAATGTTATTGGTCCATAAAGAAAGCACTGCTTTGTTGCCGTAGCACTCGAAAAACTTCTTATCGTACGATCTTCTAACCGAAAAACTATAAAGTAAAAAGAAAAAAAAAGATTATGAAAAACACACCGACGACAATTTTGTACTTAATCTCAGGCGATAGGGCGAAAGGTCAGTTCGAATTTTCCTTCGGAAATGGCATTTCTTGGACTAAATTTTCACCTTTTTTTTTTTGTATTTTTTAACCTCAAATCGAATCAAGTCGCGGCGCGAGAGTGGGCAGAACTTGTTGAGAATTTAAATTTTATGCAGGAACAAGAAACGGCAGGACAGTCGAGAGTAATAATTTGTATCGTTTTTTGCGAGAAATGGGATGTTGTTACCGGAGCTGTGGTCCGTTTGCCATTGGATTTTATTCCGACTCGGAGATGATAAAACTGACCCAACAGCTTTCGACTGTCGCGCATCGACCATAGCTCTGATTTAATTTATAACGTGTGTTATATATAGATATTATATAAATATAATTCTATGAGGAATATCAAGAAACGAAGTCATGTAATATTTAAAAGGCAAAGTGAAACGTATAGGAACAAATTTCGTGCTACTAAAGAAATCATCGCGAAGCACCAGGAAGTCACACGAAGCAAATTAATAGCTGCTACAGGGATTCGGTATCGTGCGCCGATACCCAAGCCTCATTTGGATATTCATGTACATACACAAACTGCTTTTTATATGTGATAAACAAAAAAAAACCGATTATTATATTATACGAGACGAGCTATTATATATCCTGGTTTTGTACACAGACAGTATAATGCTAAGTTTTTTCTTTCGTTATGGAGAGAAACCGAGAGTGAGAGAGAAATTGGAGAGAAAGGCAGAGCGAGAGAGATTTATAGTTGACATTTATTTAATATTTAAAGAAAAAAAAAACGTGGATGAACGAAAAATCGTCCCTGTGTCATGATACTAGTGTCATTTTCTTATGCCTTAGCAAATAGTGCGGTTAATGTTATTAAGACACGACGAAGCTTTCACGCCCTGATAAAATAAAAACTGTCTTACTTTTGTTGGTGAGAGTGAAATACATACAATGTTTTTTCTGAAAGGAATGCCAGATCGAAAGGAATTTTACAAGCCCGGCAAATTAGCAGAAGCGACGAGAGTGAATTTTCCTCTTTGTTTTAGTGAAAGGATGATCAATTTTAAAGAGGCGCTTTTGTCTTAATTTTGTTTTCTACTTGAGATTGCTGGGACGAGAAAAATCGAATGCAGAATTGAAATTGGAAAGTGACGAGCAATCAAAGGCAAATGAGTCAAGCACATACGCCCGACGTTCTCTTTTTCCTCCATTGACGAAAACTCTAGTCAATCTCCGAGTAAGCTCATCCTGGTACAAAGTTTTGAAATAGACAAACGACTGTGGCTTCAATCTCAGCGACTCATTTGCCTTTCAAGGCAGCCGAAATGCCATTAGCGACTTTCCAAAACTACCTTCTTGGTACGAAAATTCGAGAGCAAACGGTACGCGCAATTCTCATGCCTGACAGCGAGTGACTTTTATAAAATCACTCACTTTTTCCACTTTTTTATATGTCGAAATGATGCCTTGGAAATAATTTTAAATCAAGCATTACAAAATGTAGACAACTTCAGAATTAGAGCTTCAATGAAAGAATTCAAGTATTACAAAAGACAATTTCAATAAATCGATAAAAATTGTGCAACTTTTAACAAGTTTGATTTGAATTGCTCAGTTTTAAGATCTCCACTTAGATTCTTCAAATTTGCAGACTTTCATGAAATATTTCATTAAATAGAAACGTTCGGTATTGTACAAATTCAAATGTTCGATACAATATCTAAGAGGGTGGTCTAATAAGAGAATCATATCCATTATTTTTTTTGTATAAAAGTAATCACTGTGCACATTTTTGAAGAGATAGAATCTCGCTGACAGGCCTAAATTCTTTACCAAAGCGTATTTTACAATGAAATGTACTTTGTACATCAAACGGAAGATTGTTCTGCGTTCTGTTTGTTTGTTTTTATATAAGTCGCTAGTCTTAGGCAGAGAAATTGACGATCATGCGAATACCGACCCTTCGACTAATAGTAATTGCGACGATATTTCAGCGATTTTAATACAATTCAAGTGAAATCGTCTTGGAGGGGCAACGTGTCATTATTGTAAGAAATCACACAAATAAATGATTCATGTAAATACATACAATGCGAGTTGTGCGAACGGTAAACGACCGAAAAATCTCGGAACATCAAGACTCTACGAAAGCAAGCTCTTTCGTTCTTTCATATGATACCAGCAGCGATTCGCTTGCGAACGACTAGTCTTTTGCCTATAAACTTGATAATCGTCGGTAACCGCCACAAGACTTTTATAATATTGACGCGAATTGGAAAAGGGGGAGGATCAAACAAAAAAAAAAGAGGAAAGAACTCGAGGCTGACAGATTAATTATTTTCTTCTCTATTTGTTAGTCGAGTTGAAATTGATTGAATCGATTGAATTTATCTCTATTAGTGTTTTTAATTCGAGATTTTCAGTTTGAATGCATGATGAAACTTCGACTCGAGAATCTGGCAAGTCTCGTTAGGTCCGCCCCTAAACTCTTTTTGCTCTTATACATGTACCACGTAATCCCTCTGTAAATAATGAAATCTATATTTCCATACAGTAATTGTATCGATCGCTTTACACTCGGATGAAGCCACCGTGCTGCGTGCTAAGGAGGAATATATTATTAATATATAAGTAATCTCGATTGCTGTCTACTCAAGTAGGTTTGGGAAATGTAATTTAAACTTCTTTTTTTTTTTTTTTTTGTAAACTTTATATAGAACAAAATTTGGAGGATTTTGAGAATTTAGTTTGAAATTTCTGAAAGCTTAAGTTTTCGGATTCAAATTTTAAGTGGCAGAGCTTGTTTGAATTTGCTTGAAAACTTGTATGTAAGAAGTCTTATGTTATTGAAAATCGGTGCCTTGAAATTTGTAAATTGAAAAACTTCCATGTTTATGTTTACAAGTTTTAATGAATTTAAATTCCAAATTTGAATGCATTTGAAAAATTTTTAATGTTATACCTTAAAATTCAAAAGCTTCGTTTATGTTTCTACTTTCGATGCCTTTAAAATGTTGATACTTTGAAATTAAGGGCATGTGATACTTATCATATGAGCAATTCAGTTTCTAATTCATTTTTCGCTGAAAATTTGAGAAATGGTAAGAGATATTGTAATACAATTTTGTCTCAAAAATTCGAAAACTTAGGAAATTAGAATGCTCTTACATTTGTAATGTTTGGGTGTATTTCAAATTGAAAAACATTTGAGTTTTTAGTTTGAATTATTTAAATGTTGCTTCTTAAAGCATACATATTTTTAAATACTCCAATTAAAAATATTAAGATTGCGTTTCTGTATTTCGAAGTATTTAAACTTTCAAAATAGGTTACATATATTTAAATTTCTATATTTTCAAGTTGAAGTTTTCAAATTTGAAATACATCGAATTGTAGAAGCTCTTGAATTTTAGAAGAATTATTATGTAAATGTAAAAAGCGTTTTAAATGTTATGCTTCCAAATTTCAGACTATCTTCTTGCATATTGAATATATCAAGTTTGATTGCTTTAAAAATGTTACAAATTTTGCATATATATTTTTAAAAGCTTTTAATATCAAAATTTAAATTTAAAGGCTTTCAGAATAATTTCCAATTCAATGCTTTTAATTTTGAAATCTTTCTACGTGTTTTCAAAATTGAAATTTGAAAGCTCAAAAGCAAGAAATCTTTTACATTTAAATGCTTCCTATTTCAAATTTTTGAAAAATCTGAAAAAACAAATTCGAATCGTGTTTTATTCAAAGTGAAGTTTTGATAAAACTCGGAATCCTTTTTCTACTTTCACGTCTCGCTAAAGATTTTGCTTTCGATGCCGTGAAATGGAAAGAAATATATTTAAATCGAAAAAAATTACATTTTCCAAAGCTACTTGAATTTGCCGTGCACTTTGCAAGGGAGAATTCTTAGACTATATAGTAAACAACATGTTAAGACAATTTTGATCTTAAGAAGATCCTAGAGCGTTCCTAAGGCGACGATACGCGCGTAAGCGCAGAACTAGTAACGGACGAAAGAGTAGTAAAAAAGGATTAGCGTTTGGTTTGCGGTTTAAATAACTTTATATCGTTGTTACCATTGATCTTGATTCGATGCGATCAGAGAATAACATTTATTCTGTGCGTATCCATCAATGAAGGGGTCGTCCACGTTTTGGTTATACATTTAAGCAGATTTTAGCACTGCGACGATCTTTTAGTAACCCGCCTTTCGTTCCACTAACTCTTAAATAATTTAAAAAATTACGAATAAATTAAAAGATTAAGACTGTACTGATTTTAAATCAAAATTTTTAATTAAAAAAAATAAATTGTATATTTTTATAAAATGATGATTCTAAATTGTAAACGTTAATCAATTTTTATACCAAGAGATTAGTGTATTATTTAAAAAAAAAAAAAAAAAAAGATAGATGATTTGGTTGAAGGAAAGGCGTGGAACTGAATTCCTTTTTCTCTGTTTTTTAAGGGTCCTATAATTTTTTATCAAGCCATACAAGGTATGACTGGTAAAATTTCGTTGAAGCATGTACTGCCGACGATTGGCGATATAATATTATAATAATTTAATTAGAGGAGAGTTTAGAGGGGGGAAAAAATGAGGAGGGAATTGCGCAGCGACGCGTGGCTTCCGCCCAGCAATCATCGTCCTTGTGTAGATTTTTTTCCCGTTAAAAAAAGTGAGTCTAAGGGAACGTGTAAAAAAAGTATAATTACGTCATTTTTGTAACATTTGTTAATAGAGCGCATTTATGTACGCATTTTACTTTGCCTGGATAACCTCGTTAGGCCGGCCCTGCAACGCCTGGCGTTATTATTATTAATTATTAATTAACGCATACAGCATATATATATTTGCATTCATTATTTGTCGATATGTTATTGATATCGTTCGCAGTTACTATTATTCTACTATTTATCTACGACAGTTTATCATTGACGAATGCAAGAGTCGCAGGTGTCGGCCAAAAGGTTTTAGCTCCGGAATAAGTAAGCCTATTTATTTTGGAAACGAAACCTTATAGCGTTTGTGTATTATTTCTAACGAATGTAATAAAAATGTTAAATCAACGATCGATCTTTTAATGCACATTTTCACGGTTTTAAATTGCCTTAGAATTAACTATATTACAGTGTGTCTACCCTACCTGGAAAACCTGGAATTCTCAGGGAATTTTTATATACCTGGAAAAACCTGGAAATGTCAGGGATTTTTTTTTAAAGTCAGGGAAATTTTTAAGAGGTTGCCTTCCTTTTTAAAAATTACAGTATTGAAATTAATGAAAATGATTCTTCATTTGTAAAAGTATAGCTCTCTATTACTATTACTCTATTACTATCTTTTTGGTTGAATTACATTATTTTTTATTGAAAATTGTAATCTTTTCTGTTTGAAATATCAGCTGCCACATTTTTCGTTCCGAGTTCATATTTTCCGAAAGAAGATTTAATTACTTGGTTGAGAGAGTTACCCGTTTGTTAAAAATTAATTTTTTGTTTTAAAGATACATCATTTTAATTGAAAGTTCATCTCCTTGGTTGAAAAATGAGCTATTTTGTTGAAAATTCGTTTTTCTTTGGCTGGAAATTAATTTTTTTACTGAAAATTTAACTATTCCTGTTGCAACTTTAACTATTTTGTTAAAAATTTTTTTTTTTTTCAAAATTATTTTTGTTATTGAAAATGTTACTATTCAATATTTAGTTGAAAAATTATCTTTTTTACTATTTTTATTATTTTTTCATTCTATTATTATTTTATTATTTTTTTTTAGAAAATTTACGCTTTTTTAGTAGAAATTAATCTTATGGATTGAAAATTAATCTGGTTGTTTGTAATTTAATGTTAAACCTTAATTTTTAAGTGAAAGTTTAACTATTCAATTGTTGATTGACAATTTATCTTTTCAATTGAAAATTCATGTATTTTATTGAAAATTCGTCTTATTTAGTAAAAATTAATCTTCTTGGTTGAAAATTCTTCTTTTTGGTTAAAAAATCAACTATTCCAGTTTAAGATTGATCATTTCACTTGAAAATTCATGTATTTTGTTGAAAAATCGTCTTTGTGGTAGAAAATTCATTTTCTTGGTTTAAAATTCAAGTATTCCAGCTAAGTATTCATCATTTTAGTTGAAAATTGTTTTTTTTTGCTTGAAAATAAAACTACTTGGTTGAAAATTAAATTAAATTTGTTTTTTAAATAAGTCTGTTTTTTTCTGGAAAATTCATTTTTTTACTGAAAATTTAACTTTTTCATTTTTGTTGAAAACTGATTTTTTTCAAAATTCAGCTATTTGTTTGAAAATTGATCTTTTTCAGTTACCAACATATGCACTGTATTTTAAGTATAAGTATATAAAATAAAAATTTATTTGAATTATTCAAATTCATGGACTTTAAGAGAAAAATTCATGAAATCATTAATTATGTTTTTAGTATTATTTAATTAATCGATCGCGCTAAAATATTTAAGAATGTCTTGTAATATTAATTGAATTCCTAGAAACTGAAAAAAACATTATTTACAATAAATTCGCAAAACTGTATACATATTCGAGTCGATTGTTTTAAAATATGTTTTAAAACCTGGAATAGTCAGGGAATTTTTTTTCCAGGATTTGAGTAGACACCCTGTATTAGTCTGCCATTCATTCATTAATTCATTCTGTTCACATTGAAGCTCCTATGTTTCAGCTTCGAATGAAAGTGATTGAATTTTGAAAATCGTGATGCACTATTTGAAAATTAATCATATTTAATAACTGTATTACAAGATCCTAAGAAGATGTAGCCCAAAATTTTCTAAAAACTGGGGAAATAGGGTGATTTTTAATACAAATATGAGAATCATAGGGGAATAAAATCTTTTAAATAAAATTAATGTGAATACCATAACGCAATCAATAAAGTGGGACGATGGTCGTGGGGGTTAAGGCTTTGGACCCACTCCATCGGCTTGCGGGTTCGATTCCCGCCTCGCACTCTGGAAGAGTCTCGGTGGCCCATGCGGTGAACACTTGCCTAGCAAGGGAGCTGTTCATCTCCGGAGAGTCGTGGGACCGGTACCTCTAGAGAAAAAGGTTCTCTGAGTACTCAAGGCTGTTGCTCTTGGTGGTTCGGAACCCACCTTAAACTGTAGGTCCCCCTCCCACCACCAAGTATGTGTGTGGGAGGTGTGTGAAGGAATAGGGAAGAGATACAAGAACAATGTAAACCCTTAGG
The DNA here is from genome assembly GCA_932178445.1 of Andricus quercusramuli. Taxonomy (NCBI): domain Eukaryota; kingdom Metazoa; phylum Arthropoda; class Insecta; order Hymenoptera; family Cynipidae; genus Andricus; species Andricus quercusramuli. Next base: position 515,285 of record CAKNXH010062246.1, read on the forward strand.
GGACACATTAGAAGCTTCCATAATGCAATCAATATGAAACACTTTAAATTTCTAAGATTTCAAGATATTCTAATGAAATAGTTGAATTAATTTTTTCGAAGACAGTTACATTTTCAACAAAAAAGTTTATTTACAACCAAAAAGAGGCGACTTTATCAAAATAGTTGAATTTTCAAACTAAAAAGATTGATTTTTCACTAAATGATCGCATCTTTCGATAAAAAATATAAAAACTCAACCAAAAACAGTTGGATTTTCAAGCCAAAAGGCGAATTCTTTAGGATGACTTTTCTACAATTGAAGGTGAAATTCCAACCAGAAGAGGAACTTTCAACCAATTGAATTAAACGAAAAAAAAAAACGAATTTTTAACATAATAGTTCAAATTTCAAGCAAAAAAGACGACTTTTTTCGAAGACAGTTAAATTTTCGACAAAATTTATTTTCAACCAAGAAAGATGACTTTTCTATCGTAAAAGTTGAATTTTTCATTCAAAAGGACAAATTTTCAACAAAGCAGTTGGATTTTCGATCAAAAAGGCAGCTTTCTCAAAGCAGTTTAATTTTCAACATAAAAAGATTAATTTTTAACTAAATGGTCGAATCTTTCAACAAAAAATATTAAAATTCAACCAAAAACATTTGACCTTTCAAGCCAAAAATGCGAATTTTTTATAAGATAGTTGAACGATGACTTTTCTACCATTAAAGGTGAAATTCCTACCAAAAAAGGAACTTTCAACCAGCTGAATTAAACTAAACAAAAAACGAATTTTTGATGTAATAGTTAAATTTTCAAGCCAAAAAGACGAATTTTTTCGAAGATAGTTAAATTTTCAACCAAGAAAGATAAATCTTGTACTATAAAAGATGAAATTTTCATTTAAAATGACGAATTTTTAAGAAAGCAGTTGGATTTTCGACCAAAAAATCGACTTTATCAAAGTAGTTTAATTTTCAACGTAAAAAGATTAATTTTTAACTAAAGGGTCGAAGCTCTTAACAAAAAAGATTAAAATTCAACCAAGTACAGTTGAATTTTCAAGCTAGAGGGACAAGTTTCTTGGATGACAGATGAAAGATGACTTTTTTACCATAAAAGTTGAATTTTCTACCAAAAGACGAATTTTCAACCAGTTGAATTAAAAAAAAAAAATTAAGACAGTAGTTCAATTTGAAGTCGAAGAGACGAATTTTTTTCAAAGTACATAGTTAAATTAAAAAAAAAAAAAAAAAAAAAATGTATTTTCAACCAAGAAAAAAGAATTTTTCATTAAAAAGCATGAATTTTTTACAAAACAGTTTGATTTTTCAATTCTCTCTGCAAATTCAATTCTCAAGACCAAGAGACAAATTTTCCAAAAGACAGTTGAAAGGTGACTTTTCTACCATAAAAGGTGAAGACAGTTAAAAGATTACTTCTCTACCATGAAAGGTGAATTTTCTACCAAAAACGAATTTTCACCCACTTGAATTGAACGAATTTTTAAGATAATATTCAGTTTTCAAACAAATAGTTTAATTTTCGAGCCAAAAGGACGAATTTTTTCGAAGATAGTTAACTTTTCAACAAAAAAGTTTATTTTCAACCAAGAAAGATGACTTTTCTACCATAAAAGATGAATTTTTTATTCAAAAGGACGAATTTTCAACATAAAAAGATGCATTTTCATCCAAACGCTGTAATCTTACATCAAAAAAGATTAATATTCAACAGCTAATATTATATAAACAATTACAGATTACACTATTTTTTCAACAGTACGCTCAGATTGTTCTTATAGAATTTGAAATTAGATATCTTCGAAATTAAAAAGCTAAATTTGAAATCTACAAAACTGAAATAACGTTCTTAATATGCGAAACAATGTCAAAATAAAAAATGTCGGAACGAAACATTCAAAATTACTAATTTAATACTAATACATAAATACTGTTACGAAAAAGCATTAAGAACTGATTTAAAGAAAGGTAGATTTCCATTTTTTCAAACCCCTTAACAAATTAATTTGCGAAAAAAATTGCCTCAAAAATAAAAACCATTTAAAATTGAATTATTTTCAATTTTATAACATTCCGAAGTAAACATTTCAAACTTAACCCCCTCCAATTTTTTGTGATTAAATTGTCTAATCAATTTAGTAAATCCACATTTCCAAATAAGTAATTCTATTTCATGATAAAATTTATTTCTGAATCTTTCTAAACATTATTGATAAAAGAGAAACTATTATTTGTAAAGGATTTTTCAATAATGGGAAATAATTATATTCTTAACTTTTTTTCACCACACTATAATTTATTAACTTTTTCACACTTCCAAAGAGAAAAAAAATTACATTATGGACAAAAGCTTAGAAATATTATAATTTACGACGGTATCGGTAACAAAAAAATTACCGGCACTGACCATACAATTTTTAAATAATTTTTTTACTTTTGCAGGAACTAAATAATTTTCAGAAAACTTTGAATGATTTCAAAGCATATTCGGAAGTTTTGAAAATATTCGAAAAAAAATTAAATCTTGAGAATGTTTCACAAAATTTTTCACAAAGTGTAGTTTTGAAGAACCTTTTTTTTAACAATTTTGAAAAAAAATCAAAATTTGTTCTAAAGATTCCTAGGAAAAGTTGAAAGAATTTTTGTTTTGAAAAATGAACGCTTAGAGAAAAGTGAAATAGATTTTAAAATGTTTTCAAATGATTTCCTAAAATTTCGAAAAGCTACATTTTTCAATTTTGCAAGATTAGAAACTCGTGGAAAAAATCGAGTACGTTCAAGAGATATTTAGAAGTTTTGAAAAGATTAAAAAATAATTTAACACAGTAAAAGATTTCTAAAAATTTTTAACAAAATTAAGATTTATAAAGATTTCGAAAAAAAAATTTAGAAGTTTTTTATGAGTTGAAAGGTTTCAAAAGAATGAAAAAAGATTCTTTTTAAAAATTAATGCAAGAACTAGGCATTCAATATTTAATTATTTCAAATTTGATAAGGTTCTAAATCATTGAATGCTTATTATTGAATAAATTTGACTTTAAAGAAATTAAGGGTGCTTTTCTTCTTCTTTTTTTTCACTGTAAGGAACGCTTAGTTTTTTTCTTTGAATACCTGCAAGTTAAAAAATCAACATTTCATTATTTATTCGTAAAAAAAGCATGACTATAAATATTTACAATAATTTTTTATTGAAAACCTTTGAATTAAAATCCTACCAAATCGGTAATAGTTTTAAATTAAAAAATTAAAAATGTCAAGACAGTTTTACCATTAAATCTTTTAAAATTCGAGAATTTGATATTTGAAGCGCAGATAGTTTTAAATTGAAAAATTCCAGATTTAAATATTATTAATTGCTGATTTTAATTTTAGTCAGTTTTAAATGATAAATAAAATTTCCGCACATTTTTTAGTTTAAAGGATTTATAATTAAATAATTTTGAATTAAATGCCTCCGGAACAAATCCAAAACAAGGAAAAATTATGAAAGTTGTCAAATTCACGCCTGAAAAATGAGAAGATTTTAGAACTAGGCATTGAAAATGTACTTACGTTTTGGAAATATTTTTAATTCAAAAATATTGCAAAATATACATTTTAAAATCCACCGAAAAAAGCAAAATTTAGAATTGAGACTTAAAATTATGCAATCTCTAAAATTGAAATTATAGCGATCTGGTTTTGAATCATTTTTTGTAATTTTTAATGTAATATCTTAAAATTGTCCTTTTTTCAGTTGAAGATTTTTAAAAGTAACTTAAATTAAGAAATTAACAATCCGACAATTTTTTAATTTTTTATACGATATAAATTTACCTGAAATAATTGACACATGAAAGAAGTATAGACAAGTTTTTTTTACAATTTTTTTTACAATGCTTGGTAATTAAAAAAAATTTCTGCTTAGAATGAAGTTCGGATTCTTTTAATTTTCAACGTTCCCTAGTGGAACATTTTTGTTACATAATTCAATTTTCAAGGTTCATAATAATTAACATTTTTTTATTTTGAACGGTAAAAATGACGGTGAATTTATGTTTTAAACCTAAAAAAAATTTGTCTTGCTAATTTTAATGTTAAATTATAATTTTTTGTATCTAGTAGCAATTCAAAATTTTAGATTTTCATAAGCTTTAAAATTAAAATATATTCTCAATTTTAGAGACTGTTAATTTTGAATTTGTTTTAAAATTGAAAGATTGTAGACATTGGGAATCTAAAAAATTATAAACGTCTTCAAATTGAAATTTATATTTCAAAAAATCCTCGAGCGAAAATTCTATTGAATTCTCTTAAAATGTTTCCAATCCAAAAAAAATCCTGAAAAAAATATTTAAAAACTTTTCGAAATCTTTGAAATTCCTTGAAATAAATAATATAATAATAAATAATAATATAATAATAAATAATAAAATAATAATAAATAATAATAATTAATAATAATTAATAATAAATAATTCCTTTCAATAAAATTCCATGAGTAAATATTTAAATTCCTTTAAATGTTTATAAATAATTTCATAGCTTTGGCATCCCATGACATCTCTTAAAATCTTTAAAATTATTCACAATCGCATGAATTTCCTCGAAAAACTGCAGAAATCTCTTGTGAAACCCTTAAAATATTAAAAATTGCCTAAAATCATTGAAATCCCTTAAAATATACGAAATCTGATAAAATCTTTAGAACTTATGTGAAATCTTTGAAATTCTTTATGACACCATGAAGTATCTGTAAGTCCTTTGAAAGGTTTAAAATTCTTTAAAAAAATTTTTAGATTCCTTGAAAAACTTTAAAAACACTGCAATGCCGTGTAATCTCTTGAAATTTTGAAAAATATACCATTAAATTACGCGAAATCTTTGAAACCTTCTGAAATTTTTGTAAATCCTCCAAAAAGTGTTGGAATCTTTTTAAATCATTGTAAATTCGTGAAATACTGTAAAACATCTTAAAAATCTGTAAAATTACTCGAAATTTTTCAAAACTGCTGAAATCTTTTTAAATCCATCGATAAATATTGAAATCTTTCAAAATCATTGGAAAGGTATCGCATTCTTTCAAAACGAATTCGAAGCTTATAAAATCTTTTTAAATAATGTGAAATATCTCGAAATACCTTAAAATTCCATAAAATTACTCAAAATCTTTGAAATCTCTTGAAATCTTTGTAAATCCTTCGAAGAATAATATTGTAATCTTTTTAAATAATGTGAAATATCTTAAAATTCCTTAAAGTCTCATAAAATTACTCGAAATCTTTTTAATCCGCTAAGATCTTTTCAAATCCTTCGAAAAATTGTATATCTTTTAAAATCATTGAAAAGTCCTGAATTCATTAAAAAAAAAATTCGAAGCTCGCGAAATATTTAAAAATAATTTGAAATATTTAAAAATTGCTTAAAATTCCATAAAATTACTCAAAATGTTTTGAATCTAATTATATCTTTGAAATCCCTTAAAAATTAAAAAAATCTTTGAAATATTGAATTTTTACGTGTACTCAAAAGTCGAATGGTCCACTCCTGAGCTTCAACTTTAGTTGCTTTTAAAATTTGAAATTCATGAATCTTGCAAGATTCTAGAAATTGTTAGTTCTTTTATCTATTTGACCATTAGACATTTTTTCATTCTAGTTTAAGTTTCAAATTATTTTAGAGCCGATTTTACCATAAATTAATAGAATCCTACTTTATTTTGCATTTCTTATTTTATTTAGCTATATTATAAAATTAAATCTTTGAGACTGAAAGACATAATAATCAATCAAAGCAAGACGAGACTTAAGATTTCATTATCAGTAAATTATTTCCATTGCCATTGCCAAAGTCTGTCGTAATTACTGCACTGTATCGTAATTCCTTATCTTTAATCTGAACTCAGAAAATCTTCGGATCAGTGGCTCTTCAGTTCACTTCCCGGATCCGTAGGTGTCTCTTGTAAACAAGTATTAGACGATTGAAATTGCTTAAAAAATTATCTGCCCATTTTTATCACAAGTAAGTGGAAACTTGACTACCTTTATCTGAACTATAGATTTTTTAATTTCATTACGCAACAATTCTTTATTTACATTCTGCTTATTTCAATTATTTTTGTAAACAAAATCAGAGACAAATTTGTATATGTTCTTGAAAAATCCCAAAAGTGAATTTAAAGAATAATAAAGAATAAAGTAAAACAATAAATAAGTATGTATATTTATATTTCAAAAACTTTTTGAATTAAATTTCACCTTAAAAATAATTTTATAATATTGAATAGGATTTTTTAAATGTGACGAAATTGAAAATATCTGTTAAAAGAAACTAACTCACCAATTTTTTATGAATGGATGACAAAACATTTCTAATTTGATGATGACATGCATATTCATTTACTCGAGACTTAATAAGCAAATTCTACTCAAGTTATGTGAAAATAATTAGATACATTGTGGAAAATATGATTTAAAAATAGTTGTCTGTCTACCTCGCCCTATCAATGTTACTTTTCTTTCATAACAGAGATAAAGCTTACAATGAAAAAGCAAATAAGGAAATAGTTGCAATGCTCAGGGTCCAAAAACGTATTTTTTCATAATTCAATCTTCATCAGATTATCAGACAGTTTTTAGACGAATAAAAATGCCAAGAATTAAAAATTATAATTGTTATATAATGCATATAAAAGGGCTTTTTTGCGAACTTTAGTTTAAGATTATTAATTTAATTGAAACAAAACGCATTATTCATGAATAATTAGAAGATTTCAATAAATCAATAACAGGAATTTCTTTGTTCTTGAACATAAAGAGCGTATTATCAAATCTCAATTAATCTACTTCAAAGTTTTTAGCGAAAATTTTAATCTACTAATAAAGAGTTATCAATCACAATCCATGAATTCAATTTCTAGCTGAACTTTGGAATTCGCGTAATTTATATTTACAAAGAATTATTAGAAATCTTTATGGAAGTACTTTAATCTTTTTTAATAATTAGACTAACTGATTTATTAGCTATCCGGGACCTAAATAAGTATTTTTAATATATTTTAAGTTATTTTTAGGGGTATAATGAAGAAATTCGTTTGTGTCAAGGATTATGAGGAGCAAGCTTTGAAGGTTTTGACTCCTCTTGCAAGAGATTATTATAAAGATGGGGCTGGAGAAGAAATTTCCTTGAAATTGAACAAAGAAGCTTTCAACAAGTTGGTATAAAGAGTCCATTCAAAATTATGTTATTTTCTGATAAAGTGATTGATTAATTATTTATTTTATTGAAGTATGTCATAAAGATTATTTTGCAGGCCACTAGAAACTTACAATTATATATTTAAACTTTTAAACTTCAGAAATTACATTTTTTACGATCTCTAAGTTTATTATTTAATAATGTTTATTCAGTTTACTAAAATAATGTTTTATTAATAATTATACTAGAATTTTAATAAAGTGACTGTTATTTATTAATAGATTAAATTAACTTCTTCTGTATTACAATATTCACAAAATTATTGAGTACTAAATGATAATGTTTAAATACGAATTTGTTAGAATCAGAATTTTACCAAGAATGTTAAGAGATGTTACGAAAGTGGATCTAAGCACTATAGTTTTGGGCGAAAAAGTTTCGATGCCCTTAGGAATTGCGCCAACGGCTTTGCAAAGAATGGCCCATCCAGATGGAGAATGTGCCAGTGCGAAAGGTATATATTTAGTGAAAATTATTTCAAGAATTTTATATAGCATCATTTTTTTCAGCCCCTTGCTGAAACCCTTGTAGTTTTGGTTAGGTGTACGCCCGCCGTACTTTTTCCCTCGGGACCTTGTATCCCTTGAACAGCTTCTATCTACTGGGACCCAACCTATCCCTCGAGAGCCCACTTATCCGACCCCACCAACCCTACACTCAGGACATCGCCTATCCCCCAGGAATTTAACTTATCCCTTATCCTACGGGATACCAGCTATCCCACGGGACCAAGCCTATCCCGCGAGATCCCACTTATCCTACAGAATCTAGCCAACCCCACAGAACCCACCTATCCCTCGGATCCTCCCCTATTACTCGGGACCTTAGATATACCTTGGGATCCACCTATCCCTCAGGACCCAATCTATCCCACTGGATCCAACCTATCCCACGGGACCAAACCTATCCCGCGAGATCCCACTTATCCTACAGAATCCAGCCTACACCACAGAACCCACCTATCCCTTGGTTCTTGCCCTATTACTCAGGATGCACCTATCCCTCACAACCCAATCTATCCCACGGGATCCAGCCTATCCCACGAGATCCCACTTACCCTACAGAATCCAGCCTACACCACAGAACTCACCTATCCCTCGGATCCTCCCCTATTACTCGGGACCTTAGGTATCCCCCGGGACCCACCTATGCCTCAGGACCCAATCTATCCCAGGGGATCCAGCCTAGACCACGGGACAAAACCTTTCTTTCAAGTTCTCACATATCCTACAAAATCTAGTCGAATCCACAGGACCCACATATCCCTCGGGACCTTCCCTATCACACGGGACCTTCCCTATCAAACGGGACCTGACCTATCCCTCGAATCCTCCCTTATCACTCGGAACTCTATAGATATCCTCGGGACAACACCTAACCCTCAGGACCTTGAGATCCCATTCATCCTTTAGAACCAAGCCTAACCCACAGGACCATAACTGTTCCTTAGAACTAATTCTATCCTATGAGACCCTACCTATCCTTCGGGACCCAATCTATCCCACGGGCCCCTTCTCTCGCTCGAGGTCCTCCTATCCTTCGGGACAAAATCTATCCCACGTGATCCCACTTATTCTACAGAATCTAGCCTACCCCACAGAACCCACCTATCCCTCGGGTCCTCCCCTATTAC
>CAKNXH010062246.1:524166-539820 GCA_932178445.1 Andricus quercusramuli
ATCCAGCCTACCCCACAGAAACCACCTATCCCTCGGGTCCTCCCCATATTACTCGGGACCTTGGATATCCCACGAAATTCACCTATCCCTCAGGATCCAATCTGTCTCACGGGATCCAACCTATCCCACCGGACCAAACCTATCCCGCGAGATCCCACTTATCCTACAGGATCCAGCCTACACCACAGAACCCACCTCTCCCTTCGTTCCTGCCCTATTACTCGGGATCCACCTATCCCTCAGGACCCAATCTATCTCACGGGATCCAACCTATCCCACGGGATCCAATCTATCCCACGGGACCAAACCTATCCCGCGAGATCCCACTTATCCTACAGAATCCAGCCTACACCACAGAACCCACCTATTCCTCGGGACCTTGAGATCTCATTTATCCTTCAGAACCCAGCCTAACCCACAGGGCCACAACTATGCCTTAGAACTAAATCTATCCTACGAGACCCTACCTATCCTTCGGGACTCAATCTATCCCACGAGCCCCTTCTCTCGCTCGAGGTTCTCCTATACCTCGGGACAAATTCTATCCCACGAGATCCCATGTATCCTACAGGACCCCGCCTCTCCCTCGGGTCCTCCCGATCTTTTGGGATACCCACCCGCCGTTCAGGACTCCACCTATCCCTCGGCCCCCAATCTATATATCCCAAGGGACCGCACCTACTTCTCAGGGTCCAATCTAGCCCACGGGACCAAACTTATCCTTCAGGATCCCACTTATCCTATAGAATCCAGCTTAACCCAAAGGACCCCACGTATCCCTCAAGACCAAACCTATCCTTCGAGATCCCAATTATCTTACAAAAACCAGCCTAACCTACAGAACCCACTTATCCCTCGAAACCACAGCTGTTTTGCGGGACCGCACCTATCCCTCGGAACCTTACCTACCTCTCGGAATAACCAGCCAGCCATCAGGACCCCATATGTTTCTCATGACCCAATCCATCCCTCGGGAACCAATCTGTTTCACAAGATCTCACCTATCCCACGGGAACAAACCTATCCCTCGTGAATCCACTTAACCTACAGAACCCAGCCTAACCCTTGGGACCCACCTATCCCTCGGGACCTCCCCTATGATTCGGGACCCCAGCAATCCATTGGAACCGCACCTATCCTATAAAAAATCCTATAAAAAAATCTCCATTTTGCAAAAAATTTGTTCGAAATCTTCTCAAGATCACATTTGTTGTATCTTTTAAAAACTTTTTAGCCTTCTAAATATCTTTTAAAAAGATTTGAATTTTTCGTAAAGGGCCTAGCCCGTTAAGCAGGTCAAAAATGCTCTTGGCTGGAACAAGATTCTCCGTGAGCCCTTTTATAGAACTTGGAATTATAACTTTTTCCCGGATTTTTGAACCCCCATCACCACCCCCATAGTCATGGTGGCTAAAAATGTGTTTCATGGTTTTTTTTTGTTGACGTATTTGTGTGATAGAAAAATCTGAAAAAATTAGTACAAAGCAAATAATTAGAATACACCTAAAAAAAATTTGTTTTCAGTGTTTTGGTAGGAAATTCAAATTTTTGAGAGAATTTCAAATTTTCGAAAAATTTGTTTGTTCCAACATTTTTTTAGTACTGCTCCAAATTTTTCATAAATGAAAGGTCAACTCATGTGCTAAATTTCAGAATTTTTCCAGATCTTTAATTGATGTGGACGGTAGTTTTTTTAAATAAAAACTTTCACAGATGGCAGATACCCTTATTAAGAAGAAGTATTGGTAGGTATTGGAACCAGTACTTTTTCCCCAAAAAGTATTGGATTTCCAATACTTATTCGCGAAAAAAGATTGGATTTCCAATACTTATTCGCGAAAAAAGTATTCGATCCGATACTTACCAATATTTCTTTTTCATAAGGGTATCATTGATTAATATTGAAATGCTGAATATTACTTATGATCAAATGCTGTATTTCTTAATGTTTCTGAATGTTTTAATTAGTGTGTGAAACGGAAATCCTTTATAAAAGTTTTGGATTAATCGTCGGTTTAAAATTTGGCAAAATTTTAAAAATTCGTAAAAAGTTTCTCTTTTAAAATTTTGAAAAATTTACAATTTACTTAAAATTTTTCGAAATCCTGAAAAATGTTTGTTTATTTAAATAATTTTTTTTTCATATTTGTATTTTTCCTTCCAATTTAGGTAAAAGTCGTTATTTTCATTAAATTTTAATTTACAAAAGCTCATTGTATTCTTTAAATCTTTCTTTAAAATTGTATTCGTAACGTTGTTATGGAAATTATTTTATTTAGAAATGATATCTCCAATTATTTTCAGTTAGTAATTACTTAAATTAAACAATTTGCTAAATAATATTTTTAAAAAACTCGACAAGTAGAATTGCAATAAAGAATACTTTAAGGAATAGTATGAACTTTTGTAAATTAAAGTGGGATGAGAATGACAAATTCTTGGCCTGAACCGGAGGAAAAAACCCAAACATGAAAGTAATTGAATTTAGGTAAACAATTATGAACTGAACTATTTTTCAAATATTTACGTTTGGGTTTGTCTTCTAAAATTTCTTTCTTCTTTGTCAATTTTAACAATCAAGTAAAAGATTAGGTAATTTTGAAATTGAAATCCTCTAGTTTTATTCTCTTGAAGTTTACTGTTTTGAAATAAAGTAATATGTAACAATTTATATTTAAAAAAATAATGAATTTTGCAATCGAAATTGAACCACCTCTTTTTATAGGTACATAATTTAAATTGTATAAATAATAAGAAAATATTTGTTATTTTACAGCTGCGGAAGCTGCTGGTATCATTTTTACTCTATCAACTATTTCCACGAGCAGTATAGAAGAAGTTGCTGCAGCTGCACCAAAGGCAATTAAATGGCTGCAACTTTATGTATTTTTCGATAGAAAATTGACACTGGAATTGGTACATCGGGCAGAGAAAGCTGGTTTTAAAGCATTAGTTTTGACAGTCGATGCACCAAGTTTTGGAGACAGGAGAAATGAAATGCGAAATAATTTCAATATTCCTCTCCATTTAAAGTTAGTATATTTTCAAAATATTAGTTCAGAATAGAATTTTGAAACTACGTTAAAAAAAATGTAATAGTTTTTATGTATTCAAAAAAATGATAGAATTTCATTGTTATTACTTTATTTCCGTTTCAGTAATCATTATTATTTCTGTCAATTCACCAAAGAGACCAGAAAGTGACCTGTTGATTATTATTTATTATTGTTCAATTAAAAATGTTTATATCGTAAAAATATCAATCAGAATATTTTCAATGAGAAGTCTTTTAACTATTAGGGCTTCCATTTTTAAATAAGAGTTTTGTTTCTAAAATACGAAAAATTCTGAATTTCAGAGTCTTAAAACAAATTTCGAATGTTTAAAAAGTAAAGGCTTAAGTAAAAAAAAATGGTGTAAATGCAATTTAAAAGATAAAAATGTACAGTTTATTGTATTATTAAATGAAAAATCACTTTTTTTATGAAGTGGCCAAAATAATACTAATATATACTGAAATTAGATATGCGAACATTGAGGATTATTCGATCCGAAATAATGTTTACAATAGACCGATCCACAAACTTTTTGACAAATCGCTTTCATGGGAGGATGTTTCATGGCTAAAAAGGTATTTCGAATTTCTGAATATAATTTTTTTAAAGTTAAATATAATTATAATTGTATACGTTATTAAAATTGCTCTTTTTTATTCCAGTCAAACTCGTCTTCCAATTGTTATAAAAGGGATTTTAACTGTAGAAGATGCTCTTTTATCAATAAAATACGGGGCGAGTGCAATTCAGGTTTCTAATCATGGAGCTCGACAGGTTGATGGAGTGCCTGCACCGGTTTGTTTATTACAAAAAATATACAATAAATTATAATTATGAAAAAATTTGTAGTATTTATTTGATTAAATTTATTTATTGTATTTTTTGGCAGATTGAAGTTTTGCCGGAAATAATTCAAGCGGTCGGAGACAAGATAGAAACTTATATCGATGGAGGAATTACTCAAGGTACTGATGTTTTTAAAGCTGTTGCTCTGGGTGCAAAAATGGTAAGTAAGAATACACATAAAATGTGTAAGAACTAAATTCTTCAGAAATTATTGAAAAATAAATCTCTTTTACAACTGAAATACAATTTATAAAAAAAGGAGCTTGCTTTAAAATTGTTTCCCTAATGAAATGAAAATTAATTTAAATTAAACAGATTCTAAATCCTAAATATTATTATCATTTTTATAATTTCCGTTTAATCTTTTATATTTGAATCTTAGGCATTTGTTGGAAGACCTATGCTATGGGCTTTGGCTTGTGAGGGAGAGAAGGGAGCCAAGGATGTTTTAGAAATATTGAGAAGGGAGATCTTATTAACATTTTCTTTGTCAGGTACTTTTTTTATTAATTACAAAATTCTCGGACTCATTTAGAGTATCTCTATAGAAGAAATGTTCTTTTATAATACAAAATATTACTTGAGAAAAATGATTAATTAATAATGATAACTTAACAATAATTATTTTACAGGATGCCGATCCGTCAAAGAAGTGACGAAAAATTTCGTGTGTCACGAATCCAGATTTAGTCATTTGTGATATAAATAATATTTTGTAAGTAAAATAAAATAAAATTAGATATATAATGATAATTTAACTATTGAAAATATAACAATCATACGTCACGGAAGATGTCAGAATCATAACTTTGAGTTACTGAACTTTCACTCTTTTAAAGTTTATCATAATAAATATTTAATTTAAAGAAGTACTTGTATTATTTATTAGTTTATATCATACATTTCACACATTTCACACGTGTAAAACACTAAGCGTTCCAAAGTTTTTCAGAATTTTGTTATAATTTTCCACTGTATTATTACAACTTTAATAATACGCACCGTGAACAGAAAAATTGCCTCTTAAGTCGCTAATGTTTTATATGAGTTTAAAACAAAATTGTATTTTTTTATTCAGGAATATTTTTTCAATAAAACAAAAAACACTGAACATACGCAAGACTTTTCTATTTTCCTACATATGAGCAAAGAACTGCTGCTATAGTTTTTATTGTTAATACATGTTTTGCCTCTGAAACATTTTTATGTTTCAATAAAGTTCTTCGAAAAGTATACAATAATCACGGTATACAATGGGAAAGGTGTACGGGAAATCATGAAAGGTGTAGAAGACAGAATTTTAAAGGAAGAGGAGGAAATCCTGGTATTAGGGGGTGAATGGAATGCCAGGACTGTTACAAAAGGGGAAGTGTGTTGAGGATAGGAGAGGAGTATCAGAAACTCGGAAGGTGCAGTATGAAACAAAGAAGGGGATGATCTAATAGGATGGATATAAGAAAGGGGTTGGGATTTATTAAACGGAAATACGACGGGGGATGAAATGGGAGAATATACGTTTTTGAGAGGGAAAGCGGCTTCGGTAATAGATTATATTATTACAAATAATAAAGACTGGGATTAAGTGAAAAAAATGGAAGTAGGGAGAGGGTGGAATCAGACCATCAACCCGTTTATATATACCTGAGGGACAGATAAATAGAGCTGAGGTGGAGACGGGTGAGAGGAGATTTAGAAAGGTTATATGGACAGAAGAGCTAAAAGAGAAGTTCGAAGAAAATCTTAAAGAAGTTGCATTTAGTGAAGTAGGGGTAGAAGAAGAATGGAAGGAACTCGGCATGAAGATAAAGGAATTTCTTCCGGTCGAAGAATATAAAAGAGCGAATAGAGATTGAAAGGTAGCATGGTGGGATAGAGAATGTAAAAAAGGGAAGAGGGAGGTTAAAAGATTATACAAAAAGTGCGGAAAAGAGGGCAAGTTGTTATCGAACAGTACGTGCAGGGTGACACACGGTTAATGGAGTTATGCAAGAGGAAAAGCAACAAAGAGAGTTGGAGGATGAAATAGGGGACATAAAAACAGAGGCTAATATATATGAATTTATAACTAAGTTCAGAAAAAGGAGAGTAGAAATAAGCAATAAAATAGGGGAACAAATGTGGAACAACTATTTTAAAAGGGTAGGATACGGGCCGGTTGAGACGAAGGTGTCAGGGTGGGTAAGGGAGAAAGAGGAGGAAGGGGGCGAGGATTTGAGTGATGAAGAAATAGAGTGCTTCAGCCTCCAATTGGTTCTAAGTCGATACGGTCGCTTATGTGACAGTGTGGAAGAAATTCCGGTTCATATTTGATCTACCTACGTAAAAAAGTTGAAGAAAGGGAAAGCCGCAGGGAAAGATGGAATAGTGAATGAAGCTTGGATATTTGTAGGGGAAGCGGTAAAGCTTATGTTGAAAGGGATTATTAAGAAGTTGTGGAAAGAGGAGGGTTTCCCGGAAGAATGGAGGGAAGGGTTGATTGCGCCGTTACACAAGAAGGGCGATGAGGAGATGGTAGGGAACTGCAGGGGGATTACGCTCCTCAATACGGCATATAAGCTGTACGCAATGGTGTTGGCAGAGAGGTTGTCGAAGATGTGGAGAGTAAAGGGATTCTTCCGGACACGCAGGCAGGTTTTCGTAAAGGTGGGAGCATAACGGATAACATTTATGTATTGCAAAATGTATTAGATAAAGTGTTATCAAAGGAAAAAGGAAAAATCTGCGCCTTTTTAATGGATCTGAAGGGAGCTTTTCCGTCAATAGACAGTAAAACGCTGTGGAAGGTTTTAGAAAAAAGGGGGATAGAAGAGATTTATGCTGAAACGAAAGATAGGGTGAGAGTGGGCATGAAACAGACGGAGGTATTCTGGACAGATAGAGGACTGTGGCAAGGCAGCCTACTAAGCGCGATACTATTCGCATTATTAATTTCGGACATAGAGGAGGATTTACAAAAGGGTATGAAAGGGGGACCAGTAGTAGGAGGAAAAAGGTTTAGAACGCTAGCATATGCTGACGATATTGTGCTATCAGCTAAAAAGGAAGAAGCGCTGAAGGGAATGATGAGAAGGCTACAAAGGTACTTGGAGGGTAAGAAGCTAATTCTTAATGTGGGGAAGTCCAAGATTTTAAGATTCAGGAAAAGTGGTGGGAAGGATAAGGAATGTGCGTGGAACTGGAAGGGGGAAAAAGTAGAGTAAGTAAAGGAATTCGTGTACCTAGGTTTCCTTTTTAAGAAAAATGGAAGTGAGGGCGCGCATGTAAGGGATAGAATAAAAAAAACGTTAGCAGTTATGAAGCAAGTATGGGGCGTTTGTGGAAAAGTGTTGAACGATGATTTTAGAAGAAGAGTGAGGATGTTCGATTCACTGGCGGCAAGCGTAATGTTTTACGGCGTGAAGATCTGAGGATGGAGGGAGTATGAAGGTATGGAGAGAGTGGACGAGAGATGTTTGAGGTGGTCCTTGGGGTTGGAAAAATGCACGCCAGGATATTTAGTCAGGGAAGAAGTGTATAGATTTAAAATGGGGGTGAATGCAGGAGAAGGAGGATGTAAGTTTGAACAGAAAGTGAGGGAAAGTGAGAATCGAGTGCTAGTGAAAGAATGTGTGATGGAAGAGGAAAATGGCAAGGGGGATGGGCAAGGGGTGCTGGAAAGGGAGAGATACTTTAGAAGGAATGGGCTGACAGGGGCGGAAGTCAAGAGAAGGCATTAGAGGGGACGAAAAGTGCAGTTAGTTCTGAAAGAGAGGGACAAGGAAACGGAGTTACATGAGAGATGTAATAGGATAATGCAGTCAAAATACAATGCTAAATATAAGTGGTTAAGAGTGGAAGGGAGGGCATAATATTTAAGAGAAAAAGGTAAACAGGGAAGTCAAAAGGTAATAGAGAGAGCTAGATGTGGGAATATGGAGGAGTGAAACAGATACTGGTTGGATGAGGGGAAGACATCATGCAAGTTGTGCAACAGAGGAAAAGTCAGACTGGAACATTGGATGGGAGGTTGTGTGGAAGTGGAGGGGAAGGGAATGTCAATCGAGAGGCTGATGCATGAGAATGGAAGGAAAGAGGTGGTGGGATGGTGGAGGCATCTGGAGAAAAAAGAAGAAAAAATAAAGAAACATACGTAAGCGAGACAAAAATTGCGTACGAAACTTAGATGAATTGCAAGCGGAAAATCTAAAAAAGAGAGGTGCGCAGAGGCAAAAGAGGAAGGGCATGTATTTGTATAATTGGTACCCTTTCTCGGAAATGAAGGAAGGAACATAGAAGGTTGAGGGTGGATGGATAAACGAAAGAAAAATCATGCAAAGGGCGAGAGAAGGGCAAGTGTCCAGTTTCTGAGATTGAGTAGAGTGTAGGAGGTATAGAGAAGAGTAATATAGCCTTTAAGGATGTAAAAAGAATGTAAACAGTGGTCAAAATATTAAAATGTAATGAGTAGTTGAAGGCTAGTTAGGTCAAGGAAAATGTATTGAAGAAAAAGTGTATAGGAAACGTGTCAGCGTTGAACAAGGTATCTGCAACTAACATGCTTTCCGTCCCGTTTCTATTCTAGTCGTTTGGAGTGGTTCAATGAACGAAGAATGAGCTTACGGCCCTTGATGTCGCCACACGTAACATCATGCATATGCATAAGAGCTTGCATATCAATTCTTCCGTTCCGCGAGTATACATCTCACGCCGTCAAGGAGGGCGCGGACTTCTGAATCTCCAATGTCTTCATAACCAAATTGTTCTAAGTACAGCTTACATCGTAGCAAATGGCAGAAATCCTCTCCTAAAAATGGTCAAGAAACACGAGATGATTGGCAAAAGAGCGTTCGTTTACAAAGCCGCGGAGGAGGCCGCCGAGACCCTTGGTTGAATTTTAACATCAGAAGTGAGGAAAGTGCATTACTCCATCTAGATGCTTCACGTCTAAAAGCCGTAGTAAAGAAAGCAGAGTTTGGAAAATTTCACCAACAGCTACTCGAGAAGCATATGCACAGAAACTTTCACAGAAATGTAGAAAAGCAGTCCTTGTCGAAGGAACAAACTTTTGCTTTTCTCAGATCAACAGGACTTAATTCAGATACAGAGAGTTTCATTTTCGTTTGCCGGGACAGTGTCATTTCCACCTTAGTATATCGTGACTGCATTTTATGCCAAGAAGTTCCCAGTGATGTATGCAGAGCGTGTCATGCACACGTTGAGTACTTAGAACACATACTATTTGCGTGTCTCACTTACGCGGAAACGACGTATCTCTACAGACATAATGCAGCCTTAAGAGTGCTTTATTATCCTTCCGAACGCTTCGCGGGAGATAGAGTTAATTGTCCAAAGTGAGAAGTGCCAAATTTTCTGGAACTACAATTTTCGGACAGCAGTCTCTGTTGCACACTCGAGGCCAGACATCGTTCTTAAAGACTTCGAGAAGCAAACTATATTCGTGATAAGAATTCTTGGCTCCGGCCGACTACAACATCACTTGGTTCTGTCCTTGTGATTGGTGCTCTCGCGGAGGGGCGAAACTATCTCTGATTCGTAACCTTAAAGCCATACTCACGTGCCAAAAATATGCCTAATATTCCAAATTAATTTTCAAACTTTAAAAATCACTCTATTTGAGATGTAAAACTGACTACTGAAAATTGAACCTTCACTTAAGGTAAGCCTCTTTCTTTACTTTAAGAAGCCTTTTTCTTCTGCGACTATCTCCTCAGATGTAAAACGGGAAAATCTTCAACCTTTTCGAAATCTACAATTTCACGAACACATGTGATACAGAAATACGATGGCATCTAGTTTGGTTGTCAATGTGAATGGCTTTAAAAATCATGCATGATTAAAAAAAAAAAAAACGATAATGAGTAAAGACTGTAAATTTAAATATTTTGCTAGAAATTAAAAATAAAATTCTTAAATAAATATGTTGCATTTTTAAAGTATTTACATTAAAAGCCTTATTTTAGAAACATTTTGTAATGTGTTGCATGCGCGTAAAAAGAATAAGATATCTGCCTATATAAATAAGGATATTCAATCTTGAAAACAACCAGATACAACATACCTCATCATATATTTTTTTTAATGGATCGCAACACAGATCAAACAATCTATTCTGGAATGATCTGTATAGATGAATATATTATCAGCATTTAATTATTTTCAAATATGTATAAAATGTTTAAAATTTACCAGGAGTGGAATTAATCAGTTTAAATCATAATTATTAAAAAAAAAGATTTTTATCACACCGCCATTATAAGTGCATTTTTGGGTACTGCGAACGATGCCTAAAATAACATTTTTTAGCATGGGCCGTAAAAGTTTTACTGAGGGTGTTTAGGGTATTTTAGTATGAATTTCTTGTCCCATGCACATTAGAGGACTCCGTCTCTGGACCCTCTCGGGCTTTTAGATTACGACTCTATGCTACATATTTGCACTTATGATTGACTGGTGTGCTAAATAATAGTATGTGACACCTGGCCCCTAAGTAGTACTTTGCCTCGTGTAAATTGCAGTACTAGGCCAAAAAAGGGCCACTTAGGGTCCTTGTATCACAAATAACTATCATGGCACAGAAATGTAACTTGCTAGATTTATTGCACTTCAATATTTTTTCATGAACTACTAATGTTTAATTTTTAAGTATTTTGAGGGACTTGTACGTTATCAAGTAAAATCTGCTAATATGTATTAGTGATTAATTGACCATAAGTACTGTGTGAACTGTATTGAATAATAATAATTATTATTATTAATTGTATTTGCTCGTTTTACAAAACGAAGATTACATCTTATATTGGGATGTTACTATCCAGACGGATCATTACATCCGAGCCAATCGACCCGACATCGTGATGTGAGAAAAAAAAGGTGGAAGAGTCTACATCATCAACATTACTTGTCCACGTAACCGAAATTTGCAAGTAACCTATACGACCAAGATCCATAAGTATAGCGAGCTAAGCTATGAAGTAAAGACAATATGGACGAATGTGAAACCTGCATCTATCCATTCTATTGTGATTTCGGTTACAGGCAATGAACACGCAAGATGCACTGGACGGTGGGCAGTACTACCCAGTTAATATATCTGATTGTGAATTTTGTGTGTCACGAATCCAGATTGAATAATTTGTGACGTGGATAATATTTTGTTTATACAATTAAATAAAATTAATTATATAACTATAATTTAACTAGAAAATATAACAATCATACATACGAAAGATGTCACAAAAATAACCTTTAAGCTACTAAACTTTCACACTTTCAAAGATTTTTCTAATACATGTTTAATTTAAAGTACTTGTATTCTTTATTAATTTATTTGATACATTTTATACGTGTAAGAAACTGAGCGTTGCAAAGTTTTTCAGAATTTTCTTATAATTTTCCGCTATATTATTATAACAATGATATAAAGAAACAAATGATCCCTTAGGTCTCTAATATCTTATATTAGTGACTGGTCTACACCTTTCCAACGTCTTGTTGGGGCGGGAAGGCACCCCTGTGACTGGTCACAAAAGTTACCGATCTATTACCATACGTTTCTAAAATTTCCCTAAATTATCATATATTTCCATCGATTACCATAATTTTTAAAATGTATGAAAAGTTTGATGAATTACCATAATTTTTAAAATTTATGGAAATTTATCATTATTGTGGCAATTTATGAAAGTAAAAATTTATGAAATTTATTGAAAATTATTAAATTTGTTGAAATTTATGGATTTTGTTGAAATTTATGAAATTTTATGCTAATTCACGGAAAATTAAGAGAAAATTAAAATCCGGCAAAATCTGCCGGATGAGAAAATTAAGATCCGACAAGGAATACAGATATATATAGATGACACATAACCTCCACCCGTCATCAAGTTCTTCAATTAATTTTCTATTGTCCGACATATTTTCGCAAACATCCATTTCTTAACTCGTTGCAAGTTGCAATTAATCTAGAATTGTTTGTAATTAATAGTCAATCGTTTGGAATTCATAATAAATTCTTTAGACTTCAATTTAGTACAAGACAAAATATTCCGGAAGAGGAAATTAAGATCCGGCATATTTTGCCGAAACAGGATACTCGACCTACTTTTTATTGTCAACACATGTCTTGCTTTTAGACTGTTTAGTGTATTCAGATAAGGAATGTTTACACCATGAAAGATGGAAAAACGTGTTTGCATATCCGCTCGAGAATCACGGCTGTCCCAATTCTCCAGAATTCAGTTTCTTACCAAACCTCGGTATTGTACGATTTTTTTAGACTCCACTATAAAAAGTTTTTCTGAAAATTAATCTAGATTTCGAGATGACGGGAAAAGTAGCATTCGCTCTCGCACTAATAAGTAAGTAATTAAATAAAAAAAATACAAATCCTGCTATAGATTTTATTCATGATTTAAATTATGTGATAAATTCTCGATTCGTTAAAAGCACTTTCTTATTAATAAAATTTCATTATTTGGATAAATTCTCGCAAAAATATTCATCTAGCTTGGGTGCCGGATATCTTCGGACGTTGCAACTTTGCACGAGCCCAATTGTGCATGTCATGGGCTAGTGCTATCACTGTACCAGTGCACACATGGTACCCTCCCAACTCTGCACGTTTCAATTAATAAGATCAGATTTTCAATTTACAAGTCCTGTGTCCTGTGCAACTGTGCACGTTGAAATTTAGACGTGCCCAGATGGGCCGGAAAGGGCATGGACGGGCACATATGGGACACTCCCAACTGTGCAACTGTCAATACGGATCATTCCAGAACAGATTGTTTCATCAGTGCTACGATCTTTAAAAAAAATTAATCATAATATATATTGTCTCTGGAGGTGCTTAGGATTAAATTTCATTATTTATGTGAGCAGATATAATATGATTTAGAAAAAATCGTTTTTGAATATTCATAAGATGTAAGAAAATGGCGCATGAAGTAGATTACAAAATGTTCAAGAAGTAATGCTTTCAATGTGAATACTTTGAAAATGCAACACTTTGGTTTGAATTTAAAAATGTTTGTTATGACTAGAAAAATATTTAAATTTAAATATTGTTTTCAATATTAAAAGACGATTTAAGAATATTCTTCAAAATATCACATTTTTAAATTCAGTCTATATTTATATTCAAATGAATAATTTTTTATTTAAAAACTTAAAAATAAAGCAGTTTAATTTTGTAAGCAAACTTCAGTCCTATTGTTTTTTCGTTTAGTGATATTGGCAATGAGGTTAACCTTGCATGATTCTGCATGATTTTTAAAGTCATGTAAATTGAAAACCAAACGAGGTCTCATGAATTTTCTGTTGCGAATGTGTAAATATTGCTAAGATATGTCATTTTCAAAAAATGAAATTTTTTTCCGTTTTATATTTGAGGATATATTGGCTGAAGAAAAAGGCGAATTAAAGCAAAGGTTCAATTTTCAGTAGTCAGTGTTGCATCTAAAAGTGAGTAATTCTCAAAAATTTAAGAAATGATGAAATAGTGGATTTATTATTAAAAAATAATAGTGAGTGAAAATTTTACATATAAAAATTCAAAAATTTGAGATTTCGGAATCGTTTCTTAATATTTGAAAGAATATGTAAATTTTTTATATAATAATAATAGTGCGTAAAAATGTTACAGTTAGAAATTCAAAAATTTGATATTTCAAAAACGTTCTTTGATCGTCTTTTAATATTAAGAAGAATATTTAAATTTAAATATTTTGCTGGTAATTTGAAATCAACATTCTTAAAAGATTTGCAAATAGGTATAAACTTAATTAAATTTAGGGGTAAAATTAATTAGTTTAATTCGTAATTTTTTTTAATAAAAGTTTTTATGGCGTCTCTTACTTATCTTAATATTAATTAATAAGCACTTATATGTACTGTGTGAACTCTATTGATATACGTAAATGTGCAGTGTGCACAGTTGGGCATGTCTAAGGTTATACTGTGCATATACACTTCCCATATACATAGCTTAGTTGTAAATAGTTTATGTCGTTTTATATTGAAACTTAAATCACTTATATGAAATTTAATTCCTAAGAAACAAATCGATCATGCGTTTATTTATTATTTTTAAAGCGATCGCAACTATATTGGCGGCCGCCTTTGCAGATCCTCATCATAGAGTGGAAGTGGATGCTGTGAGTTTTATTTTACCCAGAAAAGATTATAAGATGTCTTTATTCTTTAAATTTGGAATATTAACGATAATTCTTCATTTTTCCTAAACTGATAAAAATTAAGTTATAAATTATAAGAAAAATACGTAAAAGTATGTTCCATACAGTAAAAATAGATACTCACTGAAAGTGCTACTCTGACCTTTGCAACTGCATATACAGATAATTTACTCAAACTTTCAGTGCAATATTTCAAATTATGAGAGTATAAAAACTTTAACAAGTAGTACTCCTGTTAATTAAAATTATATTTCTTGCAGGCTGTTGTACGAAGGTGTGCGCAACAATGCCCTGATGTAAGTAAAATCAATTTTACACGGTCTTTTTCTTATTGACCCCAAAATTATGAACTAAAAAATAAAAATAAATTGTAGGACGAGAAACAACGTGAACGTTATTGTGGACGTGATGGAAGTCCTTATAACTGCGCTGCAGCTTGCTTAGTAGGTCAGTTTTATACAAATGTTTTTATTTTCCGAGGATTAAATTTTTTAATATCATAAAATACTACTTTTGCAGAAAGCTAACTTTTAATCACTTTACATTTTTCATTTCTCAACATCGAAAGCTTTTAAATTAAATTGTTCAGTTTTTGAGAAGTATCAGCTTTTTCAAGAGATATCATATGACTATTTATACATTCTAATAAATATTATTAACTATCTTTCAGGCATCACCGCAAAATGTCAGGAAGAATAAGGAAGCCTATTGTTATCCACTTCAATGCAATAAATTGTTTGTATTTCCCCAAATTGTAAATTAGGTCACATAGCAACAATTTTAGACTTCACAATAATATAAAAATAAACACACAATGATCATAATTTTAAATGGTCCATTATTTTCCTTGTTTACATTTTAGATAACAATTAGTGCCAACTCATTTATGTTTTTACTATACCTAAACTGAATTCACTAAACGCGAAAATTCTTTTTCGTAAAGTAATTTAATTAAAGTAAAATAAAGGCGGCTCTAATTTGAGTACATATGTAATATGTATACATAGATTCAAAAGTTTCTTTTTTCTTAGTTTTTATCTTACTATTACATAAATAAATAATATTGAAATTTCAATCAATAGAAATATATAATAATTACTTGCGTTTAAATGTTAAACCCTTTTCATTTTCACTTGAATATGAACGTGAAAATATGAATGAGAAAAAAACGAACTTTATTTAGTTGTTTCGTTCACGAAAATAACATTTTATTACCAACTGGCAGCAAAATAAATATTATGGTTCGCGCGTTATTAAAATGCATCGGACAAATGGATTATTTTCCTGTAAGCACGACAAATTTAGGAATCAAGGTCTAAAAAAAGAAAGAACGCGTTCGTTAATCAACTATTTTGGATAAAAATTCTAAAAGTTAGAGCATTTTCAATATTTTTGAGGCCATTTTTATAAAAATTTGAAAATGATACGTATAGAAATTCATAATACTCAAAAAGATTAACAATTAATCCTTGTAACTTTTTCCGATCAAAAACAAATTACCAGAGTTATAGCAATTTCAAAAAAAAAAAAAAAAAAAAAAAAAAAAAAAAAAAAAAAAA
>CAKNXH010062246.1:547933-573722 GCA_932178445.1 Andricus quercusramuli
ATATATATATATATATATATTCTACACACTCGCTCACTGAAAGCGCTACTTTTACCATTTCTAACTGCGTATACCGATAATTTACAAGAATTTCAGTACAATGTTGCAAATTATGAAACGATAAAATTATTGGAAAATTTCCCAAAATTGTGCACTAAAAACTTTTGAAATTTTTAGGTATGTAAACTATATGAAAGATATTGCGGAGATGATGGTCACATATATACGTGCGTCCCAGCTTGCATAGAAGGTGAATCTGAGGGTTTATTTATTTCGGAAATCGTAAAGTACCCCTTTTACAAAGGGTTAAATTTTAATCGCCTAAAATTTAAACTTTTTCAACCTCGAACACTTCGAAAGTTCAATTGTTTAATTTTAAAAGATTCAAAAGATGATTCAAATATAACATAATTTTTCATAAGTATCAAATTTTTCAAAAATATTATAATAAATATTCCTAACTATATTTCAGGTATCACCGGAGACTGTAAGAACTAATAATCACGCTTTAGTTTTATTATTTAAAATGTGTTTGAAAAGTATGAAGAAAGGCCTAAAAATCTGTTCAAAATGCTTAAAGTGTTACCACTACCAGAATTTGTCAAAAGTAGCGGTGCGAATGTGCCAGAAGTCGACATGTGGATGGTCACAAATTTTTTCGCCAGTGGTCAGCTGGATACTTCGTTCGTTAATAATCGTGAGGGTCCCATATAGCATTTTCAAAATAAGAAAATAAAGAAAAAAACGAAAAATAAAATTTTAAGCCAAACAACGCATGATCTAAAAAAAAATCAAGAGAAGAAAAACATTGCTTTTTGGAAGCCCTACAAGATTATCATGACAAATTTTTGAATTTTCTTGAAAAATCTAACATCTTAATTGCAATCACACAAAAAATAATGCCAAATCAAACATTCCATTTTGTGGTCTAACTATGCTAGATACGAAAAAAATTAATAAAAAAAATTATTTACCAAAAAAAGATCTACAAATTTAGTATGAATCATTTTTTCACTGGATGCGTAGTTTTTATTTCAATCGTAAAAAACCACAATAAATCTAAAAAAATTATATTTTTGGATAAGCGACAGGAGCTATGAAATAAATAAGAAGACAGAACTTGTTCAATTAGAAAAGAGCTAAAAATTTGTCAATCATAATTTTTTTGTTGGGATGAGTATTCTTCTTTTATTCGTAAGAAACTGTATTGAAAATAAAAAAATTGAATTTTAGAACAAGCGACGCAATGTACAAAAGAAAAATTAAGAGACAAAAGTGGTTCACCCAATAAGGATCTACAAGTTTGTTATGAATAATTTTTAGATAGGACCAGTAGATTTTCTTTTAATCGTAAAAAGTAAGATAAAAAAATAAAAAAATTTAATTTTTGGTAAACGACACGAGAGACGAAAAAAATGAAAAGACGAAAGTTGTTCAATCAAAAAATATGTACAAATTCGTTCTCATCTCTTGTTATAAAAATATATTAGAAATAAAAGAATGAACTCTTTGGAAAAAGGGCACAAGCTACAGTAATATTTTATTTAACAAATTTTGTTGTCTAAATTGTATTTACAAATTTGCTTAGAACCACTTTAGGCTAGAATGTGCATTTTAAATTAAAAGCCTAAAAATATCATTGAAAATAAACAAATTAAATTCATGGAAAAACGACACAAGTTGCAGTAAAAGGTTAATAACAAATTTTTTAAAAATAGTATGCGCACTGTTTTAAATAAAAAAAGGCAATGAAAATACTTTTGTTTCAATACCAATACATATTATGAATGATAACAATATACATTTTTAGAATTGATAAGTTTTCCGGGTTATGTAGCTGAGAATAAAATCTGATGCAAAATAAGAAACAAATATTGAAATCAGCATGGCAAATAAAATTTGTACTTTATTCTGCATTATCTAAATAAGCAGTCCCAAACCGAGGCATAGAAATAAATATAATATTATACATTTCATATGATGGAGTTGAACATAATGTAGAAAAGATCGCATTCGTAGTCAAATCGAGTGCGAAGCACGGGATACGTGATGAGAATGTGTTCGTTGAAGCCGAAGGAGCCTTAAGAAAAGAGAAGTCACAATCACCAAATTCCAATTGTCGAGGCTTTGGCCTTTAATCCTAAAAGGCGCGAAGCGCGCGAGAACCAACAGTGCGGGCCCCAGGCGCGCTCAAACGTGCGAGCCGCATTCACAGCGCGCGATAAGAATGTGCCCGCACGGCGGGCAGATTTGTGATGAGTTATTATTATTATTATTATTATTATACCATTAAGCCTTTTCCCTTCTGGGGTAGGCGTGACTTGTTCGGTTGGAAGGTAGTGAAATAGGTATATACTAAATAGGTATATACTACACTTGGGCCCATTAGAATCCAAGGTCTTTGTTTCAGGCATCATTCAATCTATTGTCACTCTGTTTATAAACTATTTGTCGCCACATATTTCTGTCCTGGCATACTACTCTAGCTTCATTCACGTCCATGCATTTTTTCATGCAGGCTCTTGTATTTCTATGGCTTCTTATGTCTCTTCGTATTAGTGTCTCATTCACAGATTCTAACCATTCTTTCGGCGGTCTACCTCTGGGCATTTTGCCATTTACTTTACCTTTATACACTTGCTTGGTCAGTCGTTCATCTTTCATTCTTTCAAGATGTCCGAACCACCTTAGCTGATTTCTTTTCCATATGTCAACTAGTGTCTCCCCTGTACCACATTCTTTGAGGATTGTCTCGTTTCCCGCATATTATGCGCAGAGGTTTCATGCCGATCGCGTTGATTTTACTCCTGTCCTTTTCTTGACAGGTCCATGTCTCGCTACCGTATAGTACAGTCGGTATGAAAATAGAGTTATGTATGGCCATTTTAGCTTTTTTTGATATGTTTTTATTTGTGAGGATGGACCTTGCTCTACCGATAACCTGCTTACCCTTATTTATGCGCCTATCTAATTCCCCATCTATTTTTCCGTCGTTAGTGAATAGGCTACCTAGATATACGTACTTGTCAACTTGTTCTAATTTCTCATCATTTAGGACTATGTTGCATATTGTTTTCTCAGTTTTTCCCTCAAACACCATGACTTTCGTTTTATTCACGTTAATTTTGAGGTCCATGTTCTTCATGCTTGTATTAAGTTTATTCAACGTTCTTTGCAAGTCTTCGACTGATTCTGCCATAACAATCTTGTCATCCGCGAAAGCCAACCCACGTACCTTAACGGTTTCGAGATCTACACCTTTTTCGTCGAAGAGGGCAATTCTAAGACACTTATCCATGAATATGATAAATAGCCACGAGGACATAATGCATCCTTGTTTCACGCCTTGCATAATATCGAACCATTCACTCTTTTTCCCATTTACCCTTACACTCGCATTACTACCTGTATATATTGTTTTTATTGCTTGTAGGAGCCCTCCATTCACTCCATACTCTTTAAGGACTTCCCAAAGTTTACTTCTATTTACCGTGTCGAATGCTTTTTCTAGATCGATAAATGCACAGAAGACTTTCTTTCCTACTCTCAAACTTTTTTCTGCGACCTGTCTTAGGCTAAATATCTGATCCGTACATGATCTTCCTGGCATAAATCCACTTTGGACTTCCCATATTTTCTCTTCTGTAATTTCCATTACCCTACGGATAAGTATTTTTGAGTATATTTTACTTACGGTACTTAGTAGGCTGATACCTCTGTAATTACTGCAGTTGCTTTTATCTCCTTTTCTTTTGTATATTGGTACGATAATCGCTTTTCTCCAATCGTCTGGGACTTCTCCCGTTTCGATACATAAATGTATTAATTCGCACAACCTGTGAGGTATGTACTCGCCACCGTATTTAAGCATTTCAGCGCTAATATTGTCTATACCCGCAGCCTTACCGTTTTTCAAGTTCTTAATTATATCTCTGACCTCAGTGACACAGACTTTTTCAATTGGGTTTTCTAATGCATTATCTTCTATGTCGCAGTTTTGTTGTCCGATATTTTCACCTCCCAATAGTTCTTTGAAAGACTCTTTCAAAGCGTCTACTATTCCGTCTATATCATATAGCATTTCGCCTTTGCTGTTTCTCATGCTAGCAAACTCTGTACTTTTACTTTCCTTCAACTGTTTATATAATAGTTTCATAATTCCTTCAAAGCAGTTTATTATTTTATTATCTTCTTCTGTTCTGATTTTCTCTTTACTTTCTTTGACGAGTCGTTCAACTTTCCTATTTTTGTGTCTGTAATCATTTTTAAGTCTAGTTCTCTCCTCATCGCTAAGACCTGTCATGTTCAGCGTTTTATTGTACGCTTCTTTCTTTTCTTTTTGGGCTGGCGCAATTTCATCGTTCCACCACGCATCGCCAGACTTTCTTCCTACAACCGCTGTACCACATACTTCGGTCGCAGTTTTGACAATGACATCCCGTAATAAAGTCCACGCGCCCTCTATATCTTTATTGCTTATAAGCGCTTCCCACGTTGCCCTATCTATGCTTTCAGTTAACCTCTTTTTAAACTCTGTTTGCACTTCTTGTCTCTGTAAATTTTCAATTTTTATTCGTGTTTGTTTCGTTTTCTTTGTTTTCTTTGTTCTCCATCCCCGCCCTAAGTTTATTTTGCAGACTAAAAGGTAATGATCAGAATTGCATTCGGTACCCCTCATGACTCTTGTATCTTTAACTAGTTCTCTTAATCTTTCATCCGCAATAACAAAGTCAATTATGCTGTGGCTATTTCCTTTACGCCAGGTGTACATGTGGATCATTTTATGTCTAAACCAAGTATTTGTAATAAATAGGCCCTTTTCTAAGCATAAACTAACTAGCTTTTCCCCGTTATAATTTTTTCTTGTTGGATCTCCAAAATTACCTAGCTTTCTTTCTGTATCTGTATCCTGACGTTGGACACCGACCCATCCGTTCATATCTCCTAGCAGAATTATTCTTTCACCTTGATCGCAAATACTTATTGTATCATTTAGAGTGTCCCAGAAGGCGTCCTTAACTTCCCTCGAATCGCTATCAACTGGTGCGTAGCACGCTATGATAAATAATCTTCTGATTCCTACCTTCATTCTAGCCCACAGCAATCTGGGTGATACAAAATTATGCTCTATGAGATGATGACTTGCTTTTTCATTCATAATTAAAGCGACCCCTTGACTACGATGCGATTCGCTATCTACTCCTGACCATATTTCACAACCGCCTTTCAACACCCCATTTCCTATTTTTCTAAATTTGCAACCCTTTTTCTTTGTCTCAGGTACACAAAGAATATCTAGTTTTCTTACGTGCATAGTTTCTCGTAGTTCTCTTATCTTAAGATCATTCACTCCTCTAGCATTCCAAACACCCAGTCTCCATTCATCGCCCGAAACAAGACCTTTACGTTTACCGTGTGCATGCCTTTGGTCAATCCGAGTTTCAGTCAGTTCCGAGGCTACTTTATTGTTTGTATTATTCATGTTTAGATTGTACTCCCAACTATCACCTGTATGCGCGAGATTTGTTTTGCGAGTCGAAATCATGTCCGAATTAAGCAGTGATTTGTCTTATGGTGGAGTCAAGGAAACCGAGAGTCTCAATAGGTGGGTGATTTATGCTGAGAAGGTCACCAGCCTTAAGCAGCGTTTTATTAGATAGGAGTTGGCCGGCCGACCTCTAAAACACGAGCCAATAACTCTTTTTTTTTTTTTTTTTTTTCAAATTAAAAGTTTCACTTCAGTTACGCAATTATAAAATCTTTCATTGAATAAATCTGCACACATAAAAAGAGTTCATAGAAAAATAATGAAAATTTTAAAACTTCTTTTAAAATCTTTTGAAAATTTTCTTTTAAAAATTCTTTCCCTATTTTTAAATAAACGACTGACTTCTGAGAGTACTAGAGTTCTTTAAATCCGAAAAAAAAAATTACTATAATTTGGTATATAATAGAAAACTCATCTTTTTTAAAATAGGTTGTAGAGTCTTCCATTTCTTGTCTGTTTGCAAGTTGCACTTTGGTTACGCGGTTATAAAATCTTTTATTGAATAAAACTGCACACATAAAAAAGAGTTTATAGAAAAATAATGAAAATTTTAAAACTTTATATTTTGTATTCAGTTCTTTCCCTGTTTTCAAATAACCGACTGACTTCTGAGAGTGCTACAGATGGACTGATTTTTGGGAACAAAGAGCAGAATTGGAAAGGGTCGAATGACACTTGCGTCTCATTTTTTCTCTTTTTCTTAAGTTTGACCGTTGCAGATATTGAGTGTTTCAAGATTTTTCAAATACTTTCGGATTCTTAAGAGTGAAAACAAAATTCTGGAAATACTGCGCAGTCCTGGATTTATTGTAAACAAATTCTTGAAAAATGAGTGCGCGCGAGAACCAACAGTGCGGGCCCCAGGCGCGCTCAAACGTGCGAGCCGCACTCACAGCGCGCGATAAGAATGTGCCCGCACGGCGGGCAGATTTGTGATGAGTTAACATTAGTTTTTTCTTTAATCGTTGTCATGATTTTGCAAAATGTTTTTTCTCTGTACTGAAAAATTCCGATTTTGTTCATTATCTAGTTCTGTATACTGCCACTCTTCAGCTGTTAACAAATTATTTTGTAATTTTTAAATGAGTGCCAATTGATAAACATGAAATCAAATTAATGCCGGAGCAATATTAAAATATAAAAATAACTATATATTTTTCGTTTGTAAAAAAACTGATTGCGCTCTCTCTCTCTCTCTCTCTCTCTCCATCTACCTATCATATCTCTCTCCCTCACGCTCCTTTCACTCATTGTAAAGGTTATCGCTGTCGACGTAATTCATTTTATCATCAATTCATCCAATTTTATCATAAATTTTCCACATCGAAAGACTCCGTATCTTAGTGCTAAATTAGTAAATGTTTCGCGTTTATGTACGGCAGACTCAACTGTACTTTTGGTAGTTTAAAATATAATACTCTTCTGTTTCAAAGACAAGTAAGTTTAAAATCCCTGAAATGTTATTTTAATTAAACGATATAACAATTCATACTTGACTTAATAATTTAGTAAGATTCTTACTTTTGTATAGTCAATCAAGGATTTGAAATCAACAAATAATTTGAAAATTAAAATTCAAAAACTGAAACATCTTTGAATACATAAGGCTAACATTTCTATTAGGTAAATAATTCAAAATTGATCAAGGAAAATTTTCCCAATCGAATTTGTTCAATCTTCTCAAGTTAAAACAGAGGTTTAAATATTCTCAAATAATTGAGATTATCGAATTTTAAAAGTTTTAAATAATTTAATTTTTAACGCTTTTAGTTTGGGATTATTCAATTTTGAAATGTTACACGGTGGCGCTGAATCAACTTTAATTGCAAGATTCTTGCATAATGGAATTCTCCGACTGATTATGACAGTCGATAATCCCACGGACATTTCAAGACAAAAAATAATCATCCGACACTTTTTGAAATTGAAAATATCATAATTTTCTCTAAAAATGGTTTAAAATTAAAAATTTTACATTTAAAAACTGAAAAATATTATACAAGGTTTCAAATTCATAAAATTATTATTTGGATAAAATTTATCATTTTATTTTCCGGTCTCGGACACAGAAAACATGTTCAAAAAATGTTTCCCCCTCACTGGGACATTGTACATAATGGGCACATACTTCTATAATTTGTAATCCATTATCCATCACTCACATAAATAATTTTATTTGCTGTCCCTATCCAGTTTTCATTTTCATACTTCCGCAAAATTCTTGAAGTTCAGTTACTGTATTTTCGTGATTTCGCAAAAAAGGAAAAGGTTTTAAAATTTATAAGATAGAAAACTGGATAAGGATCATTTTATTCCTCCCTCCCCCTTCCGTACAGAAAATAAATTCTGAAGTTTTGAAGTTTTCAATCTATTTTCATCCTATATCAAAGATGGAATTTGTTTGATTCAAATAAAACTTGTTTGAGTTGAACAATTATGTGTTTGAATCAAATAAATTTTGTTTGAATCTAATAAACATTTGTTTTCATCAATTTGGCCCTATATTAAAGAAAGAATTTGTTTAATTCAAAAACTAATCTGTTTTTGAGTGAATGTACAAATCTTGGGAAACACATGGTTCAATAATCTTATCAAAATTTTATATTTGAAAACCAATCGCGAAAAAATTGTATTGCTCGTCCTCTAAAATTACAGTGTTGTTCCTCATCCAGTCGTCATAATCATGTCATCAACTTCAATTTACGATTGTTCTTGGATTTCTTCAAAAATAATGACTTTCTTTTTAATTAATAATAATGATAGACTTTTGTCGAAAACGGCACGATAGATTTATTGATTTTTTGTCTTAAAATGTCCGTGGGATTATAGAATACTACACAGAAAAAACTGAGGGATCAGTAATGTTGCGGCTCAAGTGAAAATTGGGATTATTCAGAACTTAGGCTCGAAAGGAACTCTTATTAAGGGTTCCTTTTTAGTTTGTTTATATCCGATAGATGGCCATCGGCCGTTGCCAACGTTTTCAACTGCAAATGCGCCGAGAAGCGCGGGCCGATTTGAAACCAATAAATACTATGAATAGTCATACAGACAAATGTTACCAAAAGATTTTTATTCTTATGTAAAACAAGTTAAATTTAATTATAGAAATACCTAGCTTCTTGAAAAAATCGTATATTAACCTAATACTGCAAGTGTACATTATATCATTTTGAATAGTCCCGCGCTTCTTGTGCACGCGCAGTGTAAAACTTCGGATTTGCAACATAACCTTAAAAACTGTTTTAGTTTTAGTTTTAGATTTTAGTTTCTTCATTAAATTTTTTCCAGTGCAATATTATTTTATTCAAATTATAAAGCAAAATTTGCATCATTAACTTGTGCAATCTTTGAAGTGAGTCAAGGCAGAAGTGAGAAAAAGGCTCTATTAGAACCATTTGAATCCACACTTGGGTTCATTTAGAAACCATTTATCATTTTGGGTTCCTTTTCAGCAAGAGAGGTTCCTTTTTGTTGCAGCTCCTTTAGAACCAAAAATTGGTTCTAATAGAAACCCCAGTTTTTTGTGTGTACCATAACAATTAAAAAAATATCATATCCAGGACCTGGCAATTAAACTTCGTTCTGGGCCACTTTGTTTAAACTTGAACATTGAAATTTTTGAGTATTTTTATTTGAGATTGAAGGATATTGAAGAATTTAATTTAAAACTTATTAATTTCAAACACTATTTTTTTCATTAAATCTAAAATAAGATTATGATTTCAGTGACAATGCCTCAATTCGTTTGTGTGAAGGATTTCGAGAAGCACGCTTTACAAGTTCTTACTCCAAAAGTTAGAGATTTTTATAAAAGTGGAGCTGACGATGAAAACACCTTGAAATGGAACAAAGAAGTTTTTACAAAGTACGTACATGACATAAATTCACAATTCTATTTCTATTTTTTTTCTAATAAATTGAAGAAAACACAAATTTTTTAAACTAATTAAAAAACAATATTTTTCCTCTGATAAATAGTAACTCAATTTATGAATGAAGATTAAATTTAGGTACAAATTTATTTGCAATATAGATTATTACATAAATTACATAGCTTTAGAAAATTTGTATTCGAATGATCAAAAATTGCATTGAAACATCTGAATTTGTTTTCAGACTTAGAATTTTGCCAAGAATGTTACGAGATGTAACAAAAGTGGATATCACCACTACTGTTTTGGGTGAAAAGATTTCGATGCCCTTAGGAATTGCACCAACTTCTTTGCATAAAATGGCCCATCCAGATGGAGAAGTTGCCACTGCTAAAGGTATCGATTAGCAAAAATATTCGAAAATTCGACCTCTCATTGAATTAAATCTCTAAATTAATTTGATCTAAAATAAAAAGATATTTAGGATTAAATTATTGAATTTCGTTTCTAATTTTGTATTTAATTTCACAGCTGCAGAAGCTGCCGGCACTATATATACTCTATCAACTGGATCTACCTGTAGTATAGAAGAAGTTGCCAAAGCAGCACCGAATGGAATTAAATGGTTTCAATGTTATATTTCTAATGATCGACAACTGGCTCTGCAGTTGGTTCATCGTGCTGAAAAAGCAGGATTTAAAGCTTTGGTTCTGACAGCCGATTCACCCAGGCTTGGAAACAGAAGAAACGAATTGAGAAATGATTTCAAACTCCCTTCTCATTTAAAGTTAGTATATCCAAGTATATGAATATAACTTAAAAAGTAGTCAAAGTGGGGCCGCATGCCTACGAAAAAGGGTTCAGATTTCCCCCTCTCCTACTCCCATTACTACTCCTTCCTCTTCCCCTACTAGCCTTAGTTCCCCTTCCCTCCACAACATTCCGTCCACCACCTAACTTCCCCCAACTTCGATTCTCCTACTTCACCTACTTCACGATTCCCTCTCACTCCCCCGCCCGAAGCCCCTACTCCCCCTACAATGACTTCCCCTACTCACCCACACTTTCCCTGATTTATTTCTCGTCACTTTCCCTACTCCACTTCTTCTATTTCACTTCTCATCACTTCCCTACTTCTCCACCCTCATTTCCCCTCACTTCTTCAACTCCCCCACAGCTTCTCCCCACCTCTTTCACTATTTCCCCTCCCCTAATTACCACTCCCAGGAAAAAAATACGACGGACGGACACCCGACCGAAACTATTCGGGTTTCTGACCGGGGATACTTCACCTCAAACAATTTTATTAAATATTCAATTCACAATGAATTATTGAAACTAGCTATAAAAATTGATTTCTTCTATATTTTTACTACAGTCGTTTTTAAAATTTTTGTTTCAGATACGCAAATCTTGAGGGTTACACATCCCGAAAAGATGACAAATATATCGCTCAATTTTTTGATCCATCAACTACGTGGGACGATATTCCATGGCTTAAAAGGTTTTTCAAATTAATTTTCAAAAAATATACTTCGGACATTTTTCAACCTAATAACCAGGTCCTAATTTGAAGTCGAGGCCCCTCACTTTTTTGATTGCAACTCGCTAAAAAAAAATCTCTGAATTGTGTGATGAAAAGCATCTGAAAGGTTAAAGTCTTCCGAATTCAACAATATTATCAATTTCATTCTGTCTACCCAGTGGGCACAAACGTTGAAGAACATTATTACAACGGCTCAAAAATGTCCTAAGTCAGTTCAAATAACGTTCCTTAAACATGCAATATTCCAGAGACGTTTTAAGGACGTACTTGGAACATGAAAAGTTTTCAGTTTTTGAAACGTTAAAATAAAGTCTTTCGACTTGTACGTCCAAGAAACGTTTTAGGACGTTCCAGTTATGTTCTTAAATTTCGAGCCCACTGGGTACTTTCACCTAGTCCCAGAAAGCGATCGACGTTAGGAAAAATCTGAAGAAATTTACTGATATTCTTTCTACATTCTTTAATGCAATGCATTCAATAACTTACTTTTCACAAGGATTTATTCATAAATATTTTATCTTCAGGATGGATAAAGATAGAAAGCCGATTAATGACTCCCAAGTCAAGACGGCAGGACAAGTGATACAAAAAAGTACACTTTCGATGGCAAGAGCAACGGAGTCGGCGTGCTTCTGGAGCTACGATTGTCACTGAAAGGGTACTTTTTTCAAATCAGTTGTCCTGCTGTGCTGGACCACGCGTCAACACTGATTGAAGTCAGAAATATTAAAAATGTTATTTCTTGTGTAACAATGATTTTATCACCAATTTAATTATTTCGCTGCACTCACATCACAAAACTGCACATTTGGAGCCATTAAACGCCTTCCTACCTTCATTCGTTCTCAAGATGTAGCATTTGTAAATAAGTCCCCGTAAAAAGTGAATTATTGAATACTTCAGAATTTAGAAAAATGTATTGCATTAAAGACTTAAAAGAATATCTGTGAATTTTTTCAGATTTCTTTTAATGTCGACCGCGTTCTGGGAACAGGTGAAAGTCGACGCTTGAAAAATGAGGCCGAAAAACCCCTGTTTTTTTGGATGTTTTGCCTCCAACTATTAAAAAAAAACTTTTAAGAATAGAAATGATTACATCGTTGAATTTAGAGAACTTTAAGCTTTCAGATGCTTTTTATTAAGCAATTCAGAGATTTTTTGCGAGTTGCGATCAAAAGAAGTGAGGGGTCTCGACTTTTGGCCCCGATTTTAATTTTGAAATTTTTGATTTCACACCCTATACAATTAAACTTGAAAACACATATTCGAATTTGGATTCAATATCAAAATAGTTCAAGGAAACCGCACTACATCTACAGAAAATTGTTTTTAGTCAAAATGTCTAATTGTCATTTTTTTTTTATAATTTCGAACCTACAGATTAATAATTGGATAGAAGACCGTTTTTACTCAAACAATTGCCAATCTTGCAATTTTTACATTATTTTGGCAGGAAAATTCTTCTATTATTGAAATGTTATCTTCTAAAAAACTTTTTTTTTGATTTGACGATTTACGATTTCGTGTATACAGGATGTTTGGGGGTTGTTTTAACATCCGCTAAACATTCATACAAGGAAATCGACATTTTCTAAAAACTAATATGATGGAATATGTTTTGAATTAGCTATTAGGGACGAAAATTATTTCTCAATAAATTTAAAAAACCTCGCCTACAAGATAAATCGTTTAAATTCATTTAAAGGGTTTTTTTTATCATCCCTTGAAGACTCAAGCTAGGAAATCGACTTTTAAAAGACACTAAAACCAAGAAAGATTTTTTCAATAAACTGCGGGGATGGAAATTACTTTAAAATAAGTGCGGGAAACCTCCTCTGTCAGAAAAAAGTGTGAATTTATTTTAAGGGTCGTTTCAACATCCCTTGAAGTTTAATGTAAGAAAATCAACATTTTTCAACATTCAAAACCACAAGAGAGTTTTTATGAAACTTTTCGGGCCAGAAATCACTTCAAAATAAATTCAGGAAGCATTTCCTAGCAAGAAAAGTCATTTAATTTATTCAAAGGGGTGTTTCAACATCCCTTAATGATTCCAGTAAGAAAAACGACATTTCTAAGAAATCAAAACCACGGAATATTTTCTCAATTGAGCTATTGGGGTAAGAAATACATACTTCAAAATAAGTGAAAGAATCGTATCCTACCACAGAAAGAGTTTGAAATTATTTTAAGGCTTGCTATAACATCCTTTAAACATTAAAGTAAGGAAATCGACATTTCAAAAAAACCAATACCACGGGAGATTTTTTGATTTGAGTATTGGGGTCATAAATCACTTTAAAATGAATTTGGAAAACAGCCTGGGGCAAAAAATCGTTAAACTCATTTTAAGGGTAGTTCTAACATCCCTTGAATATTAAAGCAAGGAAATCGGCCTTTCCTAACAATCAAAATCTCGGAAGATTGGTTTATTAAAGTATTAGGGTCGTAAATCACTTGACAATAAATGTGGGAAACGTATCCTGACAGGAAAAGTAGTTCAGTTATTTGAAGGGTTGTTTTAACATCCCATTGAATAAACTCAAACACTTTTCCTGGTAGGGGACACTTCCTGCACTTATTTTGACGGAGTTTGCAACCCCAGTAGTTTAATCGAAAGTTCTCCCGTGCTTTCAATTGCTAGAAAATGTTCGTTTCCTTTCTTGAATCTTCTAGGTGGCGGACGTTAAAACAACACTTAAAGTAAATTTGAATAGTTTTCCTGTATAGAGGTCACTTATTGCATATTATACTTTCCCTAGTAAAACACGCTTTCTGCATTTATTGTGAAGTGATTTGCGATCCCAATAGTTTAATCAAAAAATCTCCCGAGGTTTTGATTGTTTCAATTTTTCCCCCTTACCTGAATCTTTGAGGGGATTTTAAACAACCCTTAAGGTAATTTCAAGCACTTTTCTTACTAGCGGAAACTTCCTGCACTTCTCTTAAAGTAACTTCTGACGCTAATATATAAATAAAAAAATTTCCCGTGGTTTTGGTTCTAGGAAGTGTCGATCTCTTTGCTTAAATAATTAAGGAGTGTAAAAACAACCCTCAAAATAAATTTAGACACTTTTCCTGATATGGGATGCTTACTGCACTTATTCTGAGAAGATTTTTAACCCCAATAGTTCAATCATAAATAAATAATCCACAAATAAATTCACTTTTCCTGGTACGGAAATATTGGAATATTTTATTTATTACTAATTGAATAAGGTTAGGTTAGGTTTAATGCGGGCGGGAAATCCATGTAGAACTCCCCTGGCGCTCAAGCTATAAGACCTATTGTGCCACACCCTTACTTCTACACTCTCAGTAGTCGACCCCGGACCTCTTGACGAAGCCCAGTATGTCAACCACTGATCGCGTTTCGATTTCCTCTGTTTCCAGAAAATGGACCCCGAGGGTTTGTTGCTCAAGCCTAGCTAATGCTGGGCACTGGCATAATACATGCAGGGATGTTTCGTCATCCCTGCCGCACCTCCTGCACTCCGTCGTGGGGCTATACCCCATTTTGTGCATATGGTAGTTCAAGTGATTGTGCCCTGTCAGGGTCCGTACCACTGTCCTTATATCTTTCTTGGGTAAACTGAGGATTTCCCTGGCTCAGGATGGATTTCGCCTGACGGCAACCCTTGGTTTGTTCTCAGTATTCCCTGTGTTTTGTTCGGATCCAGTTTTTAATGGCCATCCCGACACTGCAAGACGCTATTCCCAGTACCGGTTCGGGTCCTACTAATTCGTTCGCTGCGCCGAACTTTGCCAACTGATCCGCCTTTTCGTTGCTCTTGATCCCTGTGTGACCAGGGACCCATATGACAGCCACTTTGTTTCTTTCTGCAAGTTGGTTTAATGCCTTTTTGCATTCCCAAACCATTTCTGATGTTATGTATGGTTTCCCTATTGCAGGTAGTGTCGCTTGGCTGTCCGAACAGATCGTGATCTGTCTGCCAGCAGCATTTTTCTCTATTAGCTTTTCAGCTCAGCGAAGGACGGCCAGGACCTCCGCTTGAAAGACAGTAGCGTGTCGCCCAAGTGTGATCCCTATCCCTTTTCCTCTCTTGCTGTCATAAATTCCTGCTCCTGACCCTCCCGCTCCCCTGGAGCCATCCGTATACCAGATTTCCTCCTGGAGAAGCGGGTTACCATTTCCTTTCCACAGATCCCTGCTTGGGATACAGACGCGGAAAGCTTTGGTGAAGTTGAAGCGTTTTGTTATTTTATCTTGCCTCATCTGTAGAATCGGCAGTGTGCTGATATCACTCGGGAGTCTAGTGTGTTTAGTCCCCGGAGTCCATCCATTTGCTCTTATCAGGCGGCCCATCGCGTGAGCCGCTCTGGCGGTTATCGCAACATGTAGGGGTTCCTCTCAGAGCATGAATCCTATCGCCGCTGTGGGCGCAGTCCTCATTGCTCCAGTCAAACCCCTAAATTCTAGCGTTTGTAATCTTATCAGCCTGTCCTGCATTGTTTTAAATTCCCCTCGTGGCCACCAGACCACGGCCATGTGTAGGAGGCTGGGTTTTAAGACAGCAGAGTAGAGCCATGCAAGCATTTTAGGCCCTAGCCCCCACGTCAACCCAAAGGCTCTCCTGCACATCCAAAGAGTCGTGACGAATTTCCTGCATTGGGTCTCCAGGTGCTTTGCCCAGTTCAGCTTGCTATCTAGGATTACTCCCAGATATTTCACTGAATCTGAAAACATCAGCTTCCCACCACAGAATACAGGAGCGTCAGCTTTCGAAACTTTATAATTCCTCGTGAAAATGACCAGGTTGGTCTTTTCCGGTTTTACGGAGAGTCCTGTGCTACCGCACCAGAGCTCTACGATGCGCAGCGCCGACCTTATAAGACCCATCAGCGTTTCCAGGTGAGCCCCCCTAACTAGGATTACAAAGTCGTCCTCATATCCTTGGGTATAGGAACCTTATTTATTTAGCCTTCGGAGGAGGCCGTCCACTACGATGCACCACAGGAGGGGCAACAGGACACCCCCCTGTGGGCAACCCCGCGGAGCTATCCCCCTTACTAGGCCTTCACCCCATCTGGTTTCGAGTCTTCTTCGGCGTAGCATATTTCTTATCTAGCATACTAGCTGAACCGGCAGGCCACATCTCCGAGCCTCTCGGCAGATGACTTCTCGAGGAGTATTGCTGAAGGTGCCTCTATATCCAAGAAAGCACCCACAGCATACCCTTTTGTTCCAAGTGCTGCTCCAATTTTGCTACAACGGCATGAAGCGCATTTTCTACCGAGCAGCCTGCCTGGAAAGCATGCTGCCCTCTATGCAGCGGGGAGGCCAAAAGCACCTCATCCCTAATGTATCTCTCGAACAGCCTCTCTAACGTCTTCAGAATAAAGGACGTTAGGCTGATTGGTCGCAAATCTTTGGCAGCAGTGTAACCCTCCCTCCCAGGTTCGGGTATGAAGACCACTCTGCCATCCTTCCATGCCGATGGCACGTGTTTAAGAGCTAGACTTGCTCGAAATAATTTCGTCAGAGGAGGAACGACCGAATCCATGCCTTTTTGTAAAAGCGCTGGATAAATGCCACCCGCCCCTGGTGATTGAAAGAGGCAAAAGGACCCTACGGCCCATTCCACCATTTTTTAATTAGCGACCTTAGCGGCGAAGCTTCAGTCGGCCCTCTCCACCCCCTGGCCACGGTCTTCCTCCTCTTGGTCGGTACCGATTCGCTGAAAACCTAAGAAGTGAACTTCCATCAAGTGATTCAGCGTTGCTTCTTCATCTTCGGCAAACTCACCATTATCAAGCCTTATGAGCCCGAGGCAAGCTATCGGATTTTTCGCTACGATCTTGTGGAGCTTCGCTGTTTCCGGAATGTTTTTCGATTCCTCGCAGAAGCCCCTCCAGTCTTCATGCTTATATTTCCTTATATTTTTATTGTATTCGCACTGGGCCTTCTTATAGATGTCCCAGTCCGCAGGCAACTTAGTTCTATTTGCCCTGTTGCACAACATTCTTTTCTTTCTAGGGAGTATCTCCAGGTGGGTGTTCCACCATTCTGCTGCCTTCCTAGACTTGATAGTGCTTGTAGGGCAATTGTTCTCATATGACGTTGTCAGAGCCCTTCGCAGGAAATCCGTGGCGTGCTCCAACTCATCAATGGTACCATACCTAGTGAGGAATTCCGCAAGCCTCCCTTCGAGTTCCTCTTTATATGAGTCCCAAAGTGTATTTCTGGGGTTTCTGATATTAGAAACAACCGGTTTTCCTAGGGTTAATCGAAACCCTATGTGTTTGTGGTCCGAAAGAGACTTCTCATCGGAGACTCTCCAATCCACTACCCTGCTCCTCAGTGCACCTGAAAATAGAGTCAAATCGAGAACCTCACTCCTGGTTTTAGTCTGGAATGTAGGAGTATCACCCCGATTCAGAATCTCCAGCTCTGTGCCTGCTATGTATTCAATTACATCTCTCCCTCGTTCATTGATGTTTGTGCTTCCCCACACCGTGTGGTGAGACTTAACATCGCAGCCCAACAGAAGAGGAATCTTATTCTCCTGACAATACCGAATTAGAGCCTCCACCTCTCTGGGAGCCGGAGGTCCCTCGGCATCGCCAGGAAAGTAAGCCGAGGCAGTAAATACTTCTGACCTTTCTCCGCTACTGCCCCTGAGTCTCACCTTAATAACGGTGAGATCTCTGGAGCAGAATTTAGGCACCAAGATCGCATCCATACCCTTGACGGCTATGCATCCCTTTGACGTTTTTTCGCGTAGCCCCTTATATATGGAGCCACATCCTGACAAGCCATAAATACTTTCCCTGTTTAACCAGGGTTCTTGGATTAGGGGATCCCTGTCTGCACCACAGACATGCGTCTGGCTAGAACCGCCGAGGCTCCTTTGCTGTGGTGCAAATTAATCTGCGTAATGGGGATTCCCGTCTCAGCCATTACGAGGCTATTTCGGGGCATCTCCGGACGCTTCTGGGACCCCTGCGGATCCCAGTTGGGTCACCCGGAAGGGCTCCACCATCTCCCTATTTCACACCGCCTCTGTTGGGTTGCCCCCTACAGAGCCTCCCACTTTTGGCGGTGGTTTGGGTGAGGAACCCGAAACGGATCCCTCATCGTTTGCGTTTTGTTTTTCAAGTTCCTTGGGTAACATTTCTGTCCCACGAGAAGCTAGCGAAATAAGAAATACCCCCCATAGAGCCCCGCTTGAGGGGGGCGGGTCTATATACTAAGGGATTCGACCTGGTGTCCCAAAGTCCCCGTTAAGGCACCTCCTTCGAGACCCCCGCCTATCCCCCTCTGCTGAGGAGGGCAGGCCGGGATGTCAAAGGAATTGTTAACCCTGGTACCATTCAGCTCTCGACACGGCGATCACATCTTAGCTTGGGAGCATGAGAACTCGCGCTCTCGATATTCCAGTGGGCTTTGTCATTACCCCCTGGAAGGACCGCTTCTTAGTTTGAGTCTCACCGACCAGAGACCGTCAGTTCCCCAAAGTAGCCACACCTCGCGATATAGCCCCTCTGGTTCACCAATTCCAGATCTGTGGTCAATGAGCCACTAATTGAATAATCATTTTTACAAAATAATTCGCATCCTGCACTTATTTTGACGTGATTTTCGAAAATTTGTTACAAAAAGTACAAAATACTAAAACCATTTTTACAGGAATTTTCAAATAAATGCTAGAAATTACAACCAAAATTACAGGAAAGTAAAACTTTTTTTTATTATTGAGACGAATTTTGTACTTTTTTTTGTATATTCCTGTATTTAATTGTAGTTTTAATTTTCTACAAGAATCTACAGGAATTTATAGGTTTTGCTGCCAAAAATTTGTACTTTTTCGACCTAGGATGATAAATATTTAGAATATTGCAATGAGATAATTTTATATTAAGATGTAAGCATGATCGCTATTTCAAAAGAAGCTTTCATGTTTAAACTCTAAAGGAATGGTTGAATGATAAAAGACAATAATGAATAATCGTTAATATCGCCAACGGCGATACCATGCTGAAAACACCAGTTCTCGTAAGATCACTGAAGTGAAGCAGAGTTGGGCGCGGTTAGTACTTGGGTGGGTGACCGTTCGGGAATATTGCGTGCTGTTGGCCCGTCGTGGGTGTGGTAAGCCCACACTAGTAGTAGTAGTAGCAAATAATCCACCTAGAAACACTACCCGAATCGGGTAGTGTCACGCCTACCCCAAAAGGGAAATGGCTTAATGGTATAAAAAACAATAAACATCAACAAGAAACCTTACGTTTGAATTTTTTTTCTCAAATATATAGCAATCGATTGGACACCCTATATGTCATTTTTATTATTATTATTTTTATTATACCATTAAGCCATTTCACTTTCAGGGTAGGCGTGACTCGCTCGGTGAGGAAAGGAGTAATGTGAGGTAGGGGGTATAGATTTTTTAGATTTATCTAGAATTCTTGTGTTATTTATTTGAATGACACATTCGTTCTGCCACACTGCTTCGACCCATGTTGCTGATCAATCTCTCTAGCAAACACCCCAAGTGAAGAGCCTCACAAAGTTGTCATGTGAGGCTCCCTACTCGGGCCCATTAGTATCCAAAGTCAATTATTTTACATGCCATTCACTCTACTGTCAATCTTTTTATAAACTAATTCTCGCCACACTTTTCTGTCCTGGCATACTTCTCTAGCTTCCTTCATGTCCATGCATTTTTTCATGCAAGTTCTTGTGTTTCTATGGCTTCTTATGCCTTGTTGGATTAATGTCTCATTCACATATTCTAACCATTCATTCAGGGGTCTACCTCTGGGCAATCTGCCATTTACTTTACCTTTATACACTTGTTTGGTTATTCGTTCATCTTTCATTCATTCAAGATGACAGAACCATCTTAACTGATTTCTTTCCCATATGTCAATTATTGTCTCTCCTGTGCCACATTCTTTGAGGATTATCTCGTTTCGGACTTTGTCCATCAGTGTTTTCCCGCATATTGCGCGCAGAGGTTTCATTCCAATCGCGTTAATTTTACTCCTGCCCTTTTCTTGACAGGTCCATGTCTCGCTACCGTATAGTACAGTCGGTACAGATATAGAACTATGTATTGCCATTTTAGCTTCATTTGTTATATGTATTTTAACTTCTGATAATGGGCCCTGCTCGACCGATAACCTTCTTACCCTTGTTTATGCGTCTATCTAACTCCCCATCTACCTTTC
Source organism: Andricus quercusramuli (assembly GCA_932178445.1). NCBI lineage: Eukaryota > Metazoa > Arthropoda > Insecta > Hymenoptera > Cynipidae > Andricus > Andricus quercusramuli. The sequence continues at coordinate 568,098 of CAKNXH010062246.1, forward strand.
CGTCATTAGTGAATAAGCTACCAAGCTATACGTACTTATCAACTTGTTCTACTCTCCCATCACTTAAGACAATGTTGCATATTGTCTTCTCGCTTTTTCCTTCAAACACTATGATTTTTGTTTTATTTACGTTAATTTTGAGGCTCATGCTCTTCAATCTTGTCATCTGGGAAAGCTAACCCACGTACCCTCACTGTCTTGAGATCTAGACCTTCTCCGTCGAAGAGGGCCATACTATTATGTAATTGCAATGTTCTTAATATTTCTTATACTAGGTCGAAGAAGAACAACTGTTTGACTACAAATAAAAATTGAACAACTGAGAAAAAATTGAACACGTTAATTGAAATTAAAATATTCGAACTCTTGATAATAACATTTTTTTCATTCGCAGTTATAAAAACTGAACTGTAAAGTTAAACAATCAGAGTAGAATGCTTGTGAATTTTTAACTTTTAAAATTAAAGCTTAAAGTATTTTCAATCCAAATGCTCAATAATATAAAATTGCGTATAAAATTGAAGCTTTTATCACTTCTCAGTTGAAAATTTTGCAATTAAAAGCTGTTAAACTGCAAAATTAAAATTTTTCAATTCTAATACATTGTACAGTTTAAAGATTTCAAGAAACGGAAATTCACGCTATCATTTGCAATAATATAAATTGAAGAATGAATCAAAAAATTTATAAATTTTCAAAATTACATAATATTAATCAGTTTTAAGCTAAAAACAGTAATATTCTCTTAAAGATTTGATCAAAAAAATCATCACGAAATTTTCCAGGAATCTAATGAATATTTTGTTATTATCTTGAAACTCGAATTTTTCCTACAATTTTCCGAAAATCCTGAAAAAATATTCTTTTAAAACTCAATTTTCAAACAAGAAAATTATTTTTGGTTTTTCTAGGAATTTCGATTTAAATTTTTTATTATTCTGAAATCTTTCAAAATGCTTTTAGACTTCTAAATTTTTTGTTTGAACTCTTAAAAAATCTACATTTTCTTTAAATGTTTTTAAATCTTTTCAAGTTTTAAATTATTTTGGAATCTTTCCAAAACTATGTAAATTCTGGGTATATCTTAAACTTCCTAGAATTTTTTCAAAATTAATAAATATTCAATTTTTATTAAATAATCGAATTTTTAAAAAAGTATTTCTAAATATAAAAAATCATTTTAAATGTTCCCAGTAATTTTAAGAAAATTTGTTTACTTTCTTAAAACCTTTAAAGATCCTTAAAAAGCTTCAAAATTTTTTTATTGAAATCTTCAAAACTCTGCTTTGTTAATAAGTTTGATATTATTTTAAAGATAACCACTCTTGATCCGATGCAGAACTGAAGTTGAGTGCGTTTCTAAGAATTGATATAATTTATTAAAGTCCATCGCTTTTATCAACAGTGATGACTGTGTCACTAAATGTTAATATCTTGCAAAGTAAACTTATACATACTTTTAAATCAGTTTTTTTCATTGAAATGCATTTCCCTCTCTGAATTAATTTACATCAAATTATTCTGAAAATTAAATAACATCTCGGATTTAAAATTACGTTTGATAGCTGTGGATATCTAGGTAAAATTTTGATGTAAAAAAATATTGCACAGCTGAAATTGCTGCTTGATCAGTGATTTATTATAATAGCAAAAGTTATTGGTAAAAGCGTGATATTTCAAAAGAATTGTAATTTCTTGTAGAAACTCATACATATATTAAATATCCTACAAAAATTGACAGTAAAGTACAAGTCGAAACGTTGATGCGGATTCTAAAATTCTTGCTTGTAAAAATTTATATATTTTTGTAAAATTGGTAGATTTCTACAATAAACTGCCAATATTTACAACATAATTTTAAGTATAGTTTTCCAATATTCAAACTTTTGTGAAATTTTGTATTTTTTTGTAAAGATTTGTAATTTTCTACATACAATAATTTACGTACAACTGCAAGTGTTTTTATGACATCAAACACCAAAATTGGAAAAATGTAAGATCCTGTAGGCTTTTGTAATATCTTGTAGATTTTTACAGCAAATTAAAAAAAAAATATTAATAAAAGTTATACACTTTTTTTAATTGATGAAACATGTACTTTATTGTTTTTTTCACTTTTCTACAAGAAAATACAAGAAAAAATTAGCTATTTATATTTACTTGTACCTTTTCTTGTTAAATTTTGTACACTTTTTTTACCAAAAAGTTCATTTTTTAACAAAAAATTACAGTTATAGAAATTTTGTACATTCCTGTAAACAAATTTCCCACCAGGGTTAGCCAAATCTAACAAAATGTTTTTGAGAAGGATAACATTTCAATAATAGACGAACTTTTCTTATAATACAAGTAAATGTCCATTTTTCTGTATATTTTGTGCGGGGTCTTTTCAGGTTTTAACTAATTTGGTTTTTAATTTCAGTCGAACTGGCCTTCCTATTGTTGTTAAAGGAATTTTAACTGTTGAAGATGCTTTAATAGCCGTAAAATACGGAGCCGATGCTATTCAGATTTCCAATCATGGAGGTCGTCAAATTGATGGAGTTCCAGCGCCGGTTGTTTATAAATAAAATTATTTTTTAAATTATAATTCAATTGCATACTATAGTGAGGAAATTAACATTTATCGTTTGTATTTGCAGATTGAAGTTTTACCAGAAATAGTTAAAGCCGTAGGAGACAAAGTAGAAATTTATATAGATGGAGGAATTTCTCAAGGCACTGATGTTTTTAAGGCCCTGGCTTTAGGTGCAAAAATGGCAAGTCGCAAACAAATTAATCTGGTGCATATAAGATAGAGGAAAATTAGTTTTTTGCTTTATTTTTTATTTTTAGGTATTTTTTGGACGTCCAGTGCTGTGGGCTTTAGCTTGTGGTGGAGAGAAAGGAGTGAAGGATCTCTTAGAATTAATGCGAAGGGAAATTTCACTTACATTCGCGTTATCAGGTTTCATTTTTACGTTTTTAGATTTATTTTCCTAATATATATTTTTGTTTAGAAATAATATCCACTCTAAGTTAAAAACATATTACTTTTCTTAATATTTCAATGTCTTTTTTCAGGCTGCAGCTCACTGAATAAAGTTACCAGAAACATGGTTTGCCATGAATCGAAATTTAGTCATTTATGATACAATATTTTTAATCAATAAGAAATTCTTAAAAAATAATAAACTTCCACTACTGAAGCATCTATTACAAAGACTATTCTAACTTCTTCTCATTTACCTTTTTAATCCCCTCTTCCAGATTTGAATGTAATTTGTAAAACTTGAATCATAGAACGAGTAAAAAACTTGTACATGAATTAAATTAAGTACATGAAAACTAATAAATTTTTTATTGCTTTAAGACACTGAAATGAAATTATATATAATATAGTTAATAATCATACGTTTTCTTAAATTCCAAAAAAACTTTACTTGAATCCAGATAAATTTTTACTTCATTTAAATTTATTTCTGAATTTAAGATGAGCCATTTTCAAATTTCATTTTTACTCTGTAATATAAATGAGATTAAAGATGAAAAAGAGGAAGGGCGTCATTTAATTTCATAGGTTCCAATTTATCAGTACCACGATTTTGGAAAATGTAATTGTCTATATCTCTATGTAAATGCCACGATTTCAAAAAATTAAAACAATCATTCATTTTTTCCATTTCCCCCTTTCCTTCTCCTTTATATCTTTCAGAGATATTCGCATTATTTTGGGTACTATTATTTTTTTTAACATTAGAAGCTAAACATTAACATTTTATTTTATAACTAAAGCTTCCAGACTGGCCACTCGAAAATTTGATACCAATTCCCCGTTTATTCTAGCTTTTCAAAAATGTGTTCGAATTAAAAAATTTCAATGTACCGAAAACAATTTTTCATATCATGACAATTTCGCATTTATATTCATTTAAATTTTACTCTAATGGCAATCTTGTGCTTTGAGCGCATATCGGTTTCTTTTCAATAATATCTAACACGAATTTACCAAGTATTTCCTAATTGAAAATTAAAACCACTATTTACTTTAAATTTGTAAGTTTAAAAAATGAGAGGATTCGGAATGAAACTTCTATCGAATTAAAGATTGAATTTTTTTCCTTACTGGTAGAAAAAAACACCTAAGGGCCCGTTCAAAAATACGCAATGAGTTTTTTTTATGCTAAGTATGATTGTATGTAATTTTAACACTGGCGTAACGCTTAAAGTTACCCCCCCCCCCCAAATGCCTTAAGCATTTTTTTAACTGTCCCTTGGAAAAGTTACATGAAAATATTTAAAGTATTCGTCTGAACAATATTTTCAAATATTCGTAAAAATATTTACAATATTTTAATAATTATAATATCATTCTTTTTTATATAATATATCAAAGTTTATTAAATATCTGATATCTCCAAAAAATTCTGAAATAATTTTCATGATTTACAATCCAAAAAGCTATATTACAATATTTATATTACCATTGTTGACATATCTAGTATTAGGATGGGTTGAAAAAAAAAATTCTGGAATTCGAAATCGATACAATTCAAAAAGTAGCGTATTGGGATCCTAAAAGTCTTCTAAATTTTTTTGTGGATTTGAAGAATCCATTTTCTGAGACATAATTCCTATTTAAGTCACCCGTTTTTTGGAGAAATTTCTTAACGCCAGTGTAAATAGAAGAACAAATTTTGGGGCACTAGGAAAGTTTCCAGTGACAAAAATTAACTACCAACAGAATTTCTAAGAGCCAGGAATCGAAATTGGGAATACAGCGAATTTTTCAAAATTCCTATTTTACACAGAAAAAAAGAATCGATCAAAAATAAGAAATCTAAATTGGAATTATAGAAAATTTTCAAAATTTGGAATCTGGTATTTAATAGAATTTTTTCCAGTGTATTTCTATGCTGAAAAAGCTCTATTTACAAATTCGATTTCAAGTGCCCGAAAAAATTCTCCTGTTTACCCACGTGTTAAAATTTTTTCCGAAAAATGGGTGAATTACGCAGAAATTATTTCTCAGAAAATGGTTGCTCAAAATCCTCAAACGATTGGGAAGACTATTCTGTCTCCGAGATTGTAAAAAAAATTAAATTCAAGAAAATGTAAGAACTCTGCGAACAAGACATTTTCTTAACATTTTTTTCGAGTTCGCATAACCAAGCTGCATATCTATCAATTCCAAATTAATTATACTTTTTTAGGATCACAATACGCTTATTTTTCGCCTTGTATCGATTTCAGATTCTTAAATCAAAAAGGGCTAGTGCTGAAAAGTTGCTCTCTAAACTCTAATGACTTTTTGAAATCAAAAATTGTTCTACGCTCCCACTGTGTTGCAATGAATTAAAAATGTTTCAATTCTGAGAACTGCTAATGAACCATAAAATAAAAAAAATAAAAATTTTGCTTCAAGTTAGAGTTTGTTGAAAATGAGAAAAAGCATTTTTTAAGTTTGTGTAATTTTTAGTAAGATCTAAAAAATGCATTATTTTATGTAACATTTAAACAAATATAATGTCTCAGATTTTCTTTTCGAGATCTAAGGATGACTTTAGATATTTCAGGAGATTTCACGTGACTTCAAATGGGCCATCAAATAACCACGTGGACAATTTTTTTCCACATGTTTTTTTT
>CAKNXH010062248.1:0-24703 GCA_932178445.1 Andricus quercusramuli
CCAGGTTTATACAAATAATCTCATTTTCCTAGGGTTTTTCCAGGGAAATAAAAATTCCCTGCCTCTTGCAGATTTTGCTGAGTATATAAAAATTTCCTGGCCTTTCCAGATTTTGCAAGATTTATACAAGTTCCCACACCTTTCCAGGTATTTAAAAATTCCCTGTTAATTCCAGGTTTCCCATATTATTTTTCAATTCTTTTTCAAGTTTTCCGGAATTAAAAAAGAATGATATACTATCTGAAGCCCAGATTGGGCATAGATGGGCAAGAATGATTTATAAGGGAATATCGCAAATGAATTCACAAATTGAAATTCTCTTCTAGCATTAAATGTGAGTATAATGAGATGCTCTAACCAGTTGAGAAATGTTTAAAATCTGGTTAAGTGCTTAATGTACTTCCATGGCAAACTCTTATAAGAATAAATTTTCAACGAAATTAATTCTATCTTCATGTCGAAGGTTTCTAACGAATTTAGTATCAAAGAGCGTCATGCTAAGATTAAGTGGAATATAATTTAAAATATAGCGTCTAATCTTAAGAGTAAAAAATAAAAAACCAAGTTTTTAATCGATTGTTTCAAGCATTGTATTTTCTTTTATTCTCAAACACATAGTCCAGGATTAAAAATTTTCAAAGAACTCAAGATGGCAATTTTAACCGAGGAAATAATTCCCGTTTATTGCTCGGTTTTCCCGGTTTGCTATCATTTTTTACGGTCGTTGAAATTGCAAAATTTGCACTCTTAAAACTGAAAATTTGAAGAAGTGAAAATTGAAATTCTGCTTTTACAATTCTTCACACTTTCTGATTGAACAATTTTAAATTTGAACAGTTCACAGATGTTCGGCAAAAAAAAAGAGAAATCCACGCAATAATTTCCAATTCCTCTTCGAAAATTACGTCACTTCCAACTATATAAAAATGTTGGAAATAAGAAAATTTCCCTTTTCGAATTTAGAAGCAAATTGCAAAATTGAAAAGCAAAATTTTCTCTTTTCCAACTAAATAGAAAAGTATCTACAAAATAAAAAAATTTCCTTTTCCGATTTAGAAAAAAAAAAACGGAAAATACAAATTCTTCCCTTAAACTCAATAAAAATGATACAAGTAGAAAAAAACCTCTTGCAATTAAAAAAAATGAAACCCGAAATTTCTTTCCTTATTTTTAAATTGAGAATTGTAAAATTCAATCGTTTTTATTGTACAATTATTCTTCCAAGTTGGATTATTTTAGTTTCGAATCGCTTCTGAAAAATAATTTTTTCATTAGTATTCAAGAGTATTTATACACCAAAATGCAAGCTTTTACTAACAAATAATAAATTTCGAAAACGGAAGAATTTAAGTGATAACAATCACAATTTAAATGTAGCACTCTGAAATTTTAACCTTGACGGCTTTCTAATTCAAATTATTCGGTTTCGAATTATTTCGTTTTTAATATTTGCTTCATAATTGCTAATTTCAAATGAACCGTCAAATATTCTTAAATATCAAAAAATAGTTTTTTTTTTAATTGAAAAATGTTTAATTTACTAACCCTTATGAATAATGCGGCCCATCCCCAAAAAACGAAAATATCGAAAAACACAGAGTTCCATTACTTTTTCATTTTTAAATTGAAAAAAAAAACAAATCGAAGTGATTCAGGCAATTCAATTAAATGGTTAAAAGATCAACAATTTTGTGAAAAGTCATTTTTTTGTCCAAAATTCAACTACTTTGGTGGAAAATTTAAATATTGGTTGGAAAAATAATTTATATGTTAAAAATACATGTACTTTGTGGAAAATTCCTATTTTCACATTCTCATCCTCTAATGAGAAGGTATAAGATTTGTGTAAAATTTGCCCCCCCCCCCTTGTTTTTGTAAAATGTCCACGTTTTGAGACACCCTGAATCCAAAAAACAGGTTTTTACAAAATATCTGTCTGTTCGTCTGTCTGTCTGTTCGTCTGTGTGTCTGTTAGTCTGTCTGTCTGTTAGTCTGTCTGTCTGTTTGTCTGTCTGTCTGTTTGTCTGTCTGTATATGTTTAGTTTGTTACCACGATAACCTTTAAAATAATTACCCTAAAATGAAGGTCAATTTCGTTAGCCAACCATTTTGAATAAGAATTGAAAAAGTGAGTATATTTTGAAAATTTTTTAGAACAATTTTTTTCATTATTTGAAAATTCTATGGTTTATGTCAAAATTTTATGTTGAAAATTTGTCTTTTTTTGGTTAAATTTAACTGTTTTTGATGTAAAATTCCATTTCATTTTTTTTTTAACATCAAGTATTACATTTTTCCTTGAGAATTTATCTTCTTTGTTAAAAAAATTATCTGCTTTTCAGAAAATTCAACAGTTTTGTCAAAGAGTAATCTTTATGGCTAAAGATTTATAGTTTCAGTTAAAAATACATCTCTTTGATTGAAGATCCATTTTTTTATCAAAAATTAATATTTAACTGAACATTTAACAATTTGATTTTTGGTTGAAAAGTTATCTTTCTAAGTTAAAAATTCATATATTAGTTGAAAAAATCATTTTTATGTTAAAAATGAATGTACTTTGTTGAAAATTCCTATTTTTACATTCTCATCCTATAATAAGAAGGTATTAGATTTATGTAAAATGGGCCCCCCCCCCTTCGTTTTGGGAAGTATCCACGTTTTGAGACCCCCTGAACCCAAAAAACAGGTTTTTACAAAATGTATGTCTGTCTGTTCGTCTGTCTGTCTGTTAGTATGTATGTCTGTTTGTCTGTCTGTAGATGTTTAGTTTGTTAGCACGATAAACTTCAAACGAATTACCCTAAAATGAAGGTCAATTTTGTTAGACAACCAGTTTGAATGAAAATTGAAAAAGTGAATATTTTGAAAATTTTGTAGAACACTTTTTTTCATTATTTAAAAATTCTATGGTTTATGTCAGATTTTTTTTTATGTTGAAAATTCGTCTTTTTTTGGTAGAAATCAACTATTTTTGATGTAAAATTAATTTTATTTTTGATTGTAACATCCAGTATTATATTTTTCCTTGAGAATTCATCTCCTTTGTTAAAAAAATTATCTGCTTTTTAGAAAATTCAACAGTTTTGTTAAAAAGTAATTTCTAAGCTTAAAGATTTATAATTTCAGTTAGAAATACATCTCTTTAATTGAAGATCCATTCTTTTTAATCGAAAATTAATTTTTTAACTGAAAGTTTAACAAATTTAATTTTTGGTTGAAAATTTCTGTTTTAAAGTTGAAAATTCATATATTTTCTAGAAAAATTGTATGTTTCGTAGGAAATGAATCTTCTTGGTTGATAATTCATATTTCTGATTAAATATTCAACTATTTGATTAAAAGTTTATCTAGTTTGTTAAAATCTAATCTTTTTGGTTGAAAAATCGGGTGAGTCTTGTTCAGGCTGAGTAATCCACCATAATTTTTTTGTAGTCCAAAGTAATTCTATGCATTACGAAAAAAAAAAAATTTGTTTGCATCCGACCGGCAATCGGAAGTTCTGTGGTTCGATTCCCAGCGGAAAGAAAGGAGATCTTTTTTCAGAAAAAAAAAATGGTTGAAAATAATTTTTTCATCATAGCTCCATCAGTGTTCTAAAGTGTTTAAGTGCTCGGAGAAATTCTCACGAGCATGAGAATATGCTCGAGAATATGCTCGACCTTTATGTGCTTTTAGAATTTAATGAGCATTTTTGAGCATTTTGAATTAGGATTTAAACAATCGTATTTTCTACTTTCATTAATAATAATTACATTGTTTTAATTTCGCGGGAAAATGCATCGCTTTAAATTCAACTCAAAACATTAATTTTCTATCAAAAAGACTCACTTTAAACCAATAACACGAATTTTCATCTTAGAAGAATCAATTTTCAACCAAAATTAGAATAGTTGAAATGTCAGAAAAATAAATGTTCAACAGAAAAAAAATTTCAACAAGATTTTTTTATTTCATTGAAATAAATTATTTTAAAAAAACGCAACAATTCAATTTTTAGTTGGGACAATCAATTTTCAATTTAAAAAAATGAATTCTTAACAAAATAATTCAATCTAAAACTAAAAAAGATAAATTTACAAACCAAACATATAATATTTAAAATTTGCAGTTAGAGAAGAATATTTAAAAAAAAAGAGTTTTCAGTAAAATTAATTACTTTTTAACTGAAAATATAAATTTTCAAGCGAAAATGGAATCTTTATATCTTCAGTTGAAAAAAAAAATAATTTTCAACTGAAAAGAAATGAACTTTCAACCAAAGAAATTAATTTTTAATCACAATGATGAATTTTTAAACAAAAATATTAAATTTTGACCAAATAGTAGACTTTTCAATCCAAAAGATGAATCTTCTATCAACAAAAAACAACGAATTTTCAACTAAATAGTTTTTCTCCAATGAAAGAAATTAATTCTTAACAAAAAATAGAATAGTTCAAGTGATTTTTCGACTAAAATGATGAATCTTCAATTTGAAAAATTTAATTTTAAACCAAATACATTGATTTTCAAAAAATAGTTCAATTTTCACCGAAAAAATTAATCTTCAATAAAATTAAAGTAAATTTTAAACGAAATAGTATAATTTTCAACTAAGAAAAAAAGGTGTTTTTTTGATAACAAAAAAATTATTTTTTAACGACATAATTCAATTTTAAACTAAAAAAGATAAATTTACAAACCAAAAATATAATATTTCAATTTTCAGTTACAGAATTATATTTAGAAAAAACGAGTTTTCAGCGGAATTAATTAATTTTCAACTAAAAATATAAATTTTCAAGCGAAAATGGAATAGTCACATCTTATGTTAAAAAAATTAATTTTCATCCAAAAAGAAACAAATTTTCAACGGAAGAAATTAATTTTCAATCACAATTATGAATTTTCAACCGAAACTATGCATTTTTGACCAAATAGTGGATTTTTCAACCCAAAACATGAATTTTCTCTAACAACAAATAAAAAAGAATTTTCAACCGAATAGTTTTCTTTTTAGCCAAAGAAATTAAGTCTTTAAAAAATAGATCCATTAAATTTTCTACTGAATAGATAATTTTTTAACGAAAAAGATTATATTTCTATCAAAAAAAGTAAATTTGCCACAACAAATGGAATAGTTAAAGTGAATTTTCAACTAAAATGATGAATCTTCAATTTAAAAAAATTTAATTTTCAACCAAATACATGAATTTCAAACTAAAGAGATAAATTTTCCACCAAAAATAAAGTAGGATAATTTTCAGTTCCTAAAATAAATTTTCAAAAAAAAAAAAAAAAAAAAAACGAATTCTCAACAAAACTGTTAAATTTTCAACCAAAAAGGTGAAATTCCAACTAATGAGAGTACCAACTCTTCTACCAAAAAAGACGGATTTTCAACAAATAATTGAATTTTAACCTAAAACAGATAAATTTTCAACTAAAAACAGAATACCTATTTAAATTTTCAGTAAAAATATTAATTTCCAATCAAAGTAAAGTAAATTTTCAACGAAATAGTATAATTTTTAACCAAGAAGACTATATTTTTATCAGAAAAGATAAATTACCGACAAAAAATGGAATTGTTATATTTCCAGCTTGAAGAATTAATTCCAAATAAGGAAAAAACAAATTTCCAATCAAAACGATCAATTTTCAACCGATTATATGAATTTTCTTACAAAATAGATAAATTTTTTAACAAAGTACATGAATTTTCAAACAAATATTTTCATTTTTTTAAGGAATTCCTAACCCAAAAGATGAATTAGTCACCAAAAAAATGAAATATTCTCCCACAAAATTTGAAGTTTCAACAAGATACAGGAATTTTGAACCAAAAATTTGAATCTTCAACTTGAGAAGACAAATTTTAAACCAAACATGTACGAGTTAAATTTTCAGTTAAAATAATTAATTATCATCTAGGAAAAATTATTGTCAACAAAATAATTAAATTTTCAACAAAAGAGGGAGATTTTAACTAGAATGATGAATCATCAAAAAGGATTTTGAGTTTATACCAAAAATAGTTGAATTCAAACGAAAAACATGGATTTTCTACAAAATGGTTTGAATCCTCAACCAAAACAGATTAATTTTCAACCAAATAGTGGCGATTTTTAACCATAATAATCAAATTAATTTCAACTTCAATTTATCGAAAATTCCCTAAATCTGTCAGGTTTTGCCTGACTTCTCTGACTTTCTGGAATTACCTAACCAGTAGCAACTCTGCAATTTAAAAAAAGTATATATTAATTTCACTCTAGAATGTTTTTGTAAAAATATATGTATTAATTATGATATATATTTGTTTAAGCAATAAATGCTTTAAATTCTAAGCTCCATATAGTCTGAAAAGAAGTTAAATATTTTCTGTAAACCTCCAATGATAATACATATTCCTTCAAAAAAGCGTAATACAGTCATTAATTGCAATAATTTATTATATATTTTGAAAGGAAAATATTTTAACTCTCTCCTGTAATTTTTCTTCCTTAAAAAGAACTAATGAAAATCGTGAGGGGAATCTCCCATAAGCAAGGTCAACTTCAATAAATCATCTTTCCGAGCATAAATTGCGGAACAATAAGTGAGGCGAATAGGAATAAAATGATCCTGTAGACTTGGGTCGTAGAGCAATAAATCACGTGTTTGTTACACGTTTTGCGGCTGAGACTCGGAAGAACATACATAATTTACGTTTGATATGCGAAATAAGAACGAGTTAGAATACCTCACTGAGTTTCAAATAAGCAAGTAGTTCGGTTTGATTGTACGAAATTCGGTGACTTTTGTAGTAAATTTACTAAATTTTTTATTAAAATTCAGAATTTGTATTTAAAAATTACGAATAGTTTCCTCAAATTCGTAAATGGTGAGAGAAATATAAGTTATCGTGACCGAAAGAAGTGCGCGGTTAGCAACAGCGCACTCCTCACTTCGCGATCGCGTTCGAAGCGGACGATGCACCTAAAAAATTGGAATCCCTAAAAAATTTTAGTTGCAGTAACTGAAAATTACTAAATAGTGAAAGAATTTTTTAAAACATGTGACGAACGCTTCATGCAGTTATCGTTGCTGGAAACGGTTTCTGCATGAAGCTTTAGTGACGCGTCTCTGAAAATTCCTACAGAAATTTCTAACAGTGTAATTACAGAATTTATTTGTCTAGCAGTGGACATTACGCCCTAGGGCAATGTGCTCTTGGTGCATGTTCTGGAATCCTTGGAATCCTTGTTACGTCATTAGAGCTGGAATCGCTCCTATCGCGATAATAGTGCGACGCTTAAACATGACATGACGTTTCAGCTCAGTTGAACGATCGAAATGTACTTGAGATGCCGTGAACATAGGGACATTTACATTTCAGTTACACACTTTTTTTGCAACTCATGCATAATCTGCTGTCATTCGACATGCATTTATTCTTTTCTTATTATAAGTCAAAATACCGGCTCTTGCGATCGATTCTTACTCAGATTGACTTCCTTTGAATTGAATTCTGATTTGCATTTCAGGGCTTCCATTTATTTCACCCGAATAATTAAAATATGAGTTTTTGTAATTTGTCCCAAACTATTTTGTAGAAATGGTAATTTTGACAATATGCGAAGTCTGTCCGGAATGATCAGACCTTATGTTGTAACTTGATACCTAGTTGTACTATCCTTATGATGTATTGAAATTTAAGAATTCTAGATTAGATTAAAATCAAATTCAAAATCCTATTTAACGTCTAATACTCAAGTCAATGTGTAGAATTCCTGAAAATAAAACAAGAATCCAACGATCTTTAGATAACCACCACAAAATGCTGATATTACAGTTACTGGCAACAACAAAAAATGTGTTTCTTCCGACATAAATGAAAAAGAGGAAAGAAAAATGAGAAAGCAACCAACCAAATCGTTTTCCTTCTCTTTTTTATTTCTTTCGTTCTTTTTTTATTTTTATTATTATCAAATCACAAAAGGCAAATCCGTAGTAAACACATTAGAAATAAAAGAAAGTCAAGATTCATGAAGACCTATTGCTAAGTGTAATCATCATACTGGAAAAACTTTTGTTTAATTTATCCTAACCAGTTTTTAAATTAATAGACAACTTATTTCGTTTTTTAATGTAAAGCATTTTCATGAATTCTCTCTTTCTCTAATTACTTTCATTATGTAAAATTTTAACACTGTCCCAGTCAAACTCATGGTCAATATCAACAAACCCTTTTGTATGTCTAGCAAGAACACTCTTATAGCAACGTCCCAAACGAACACCACCCTTTTCAAATTTATCTGAAGGATCTTTACAATAAGTTATTATTGAATCCACTGCAAATGGTATACGGAAAATAGTATGAATGTTAAATTTTTTCAACATAAATGATTAGTTTGTGGCAATAGGCTTTATAGCTTCGGCGCCAGGGGAGCTCTTCATGGGCTTTGTGCCCGTATTAAAACTAAACTATGATTAGCTTTTGAAATTTGAACAAAAAGTGGGAGAACAAAAGTATGAAAAGAACCATTCTCTCCATTCCTTCTGATTATCTGTAGATGAAATGCTATTTTATTTGTTTTTGATTTGTTGAATTCTAATTGTGATATGCTTCTCAATTAAGTTTTGTGGTTGATGGTTAAGAAAAAAACAATGTTGTATCAGTAGATAATGATGACTATTATAACATTATTGAATATCAAAATGCTCTCAATCGTTAACCTAATTTGACACGTAACTTTCTTGAGAAAAAACTACAGAATATTTTACAAATAAAAAATTCTAATAACCTTGATTTACAGATTAATGAACATAATCAGTTGTACTCGAATAACCCACAAATTTCCGACCCTTGGATTATTAATTGGACGAATACTCAGATTCCTGACCAAGTTAATAATTTCTGGTTCAGTTAGAAATTTATTTCTGAAAATATTGCTGTAACTAAAACCTTTCTCAAAGGACATAAAGATCTTTTTATAACACGTGCTGATGAAGGTAATGTTACTGTTGTCCTTATTAAACAAGATTACTGTACAAAATGGAATTGATGTTAAGTGATAACACAACTCACGAAAAAATTGATTATGACTCCCTAAAATCTATAAAGAATAAAACTTTTGATAAAATTAACAAATGGAGACTAAAAGGTTTTTTAGGCTCTACCATAGAGAGACAAGAACTTTTTACAGAAAATATCTGGCTGGAATGTATGGACTTCTTAAAATTCATAAAAATGATTTTCCTTTGAAACTTGTTGTTAGCACCATCAATTCTCCCACATATATTATGGCTAAGGTTTTTAATAATATTTTAAACTCTGCTCTTCCTAAACCTGAATCTTTCATTAAAAATGCTACTGATTTGAAACAAAAACAAAAACTTCTCTCATTACTAACGTTCCTGTAGATTTGGTTCTGAAGAGTATTAAAAAAGATGGTCTTATATTAAGAAAGCTACTATCTTACCTTTGAATATATTCAAAGAAGGAATACAATTTCTAATGTGGCTGAGATGGTAATGCAAGATTTGGGATCCGAGATTTTCAATAAACTAGACTTTAAAATCATTTTCTACTTTCGTTATGTAGATGACACATTTTTGATTATTCCTGAAGACAAAATTGAAGTTAGCATCAAAACTTATAACTAAATTCATAAAAGATCACAATTTACACATGAAATAGAAAATAATATTACTGTTAACTTTCTTAAAATTAGCATTATCAAAAACAATAATGGTACCATCTCTACTAATTTGTTTCGAAAATCAACATGTTCTTGTCGCTTACTTAATTTTCTACCAAAACATTCATTCCAACGAAAAGTAGCTTTCATGAAGAACTTACTTGATTCAGCTATTCGACTATCTGATAATAAATTTCATAATGATAACTTGAAAATAGTGAAACATCATCTTTTCTTGAATAAATTTCCACTAAATATTATTGACAAACAGATTGATAATAGAATAAAAGAAGTCAATAATAAAAACAGAATGAATAACTGTAATAACAATATAGAAAAAAGATTTGATCCTAAGAGCAACACCACTATTCCATACTATGGTAAAATTTCTGAAGATAAAAAAAGACTTTCGAAAAATCATTAAATTAGCACCACCTTTGGTTATAATTCTAAACTTGATAAAATGATAAAACTAGGCGAAGAGCATTCAGAAATCTCAGAAAAAACTAACGTTTACCTTTTCTCTTGTAATTGTGACAAATGTTATATTGGACAAACTGAAAGACCTTTACACACTAGACGTAAAAAACACCAGGATAGTGTTAGATTAAACTACAATAATGTTCTTAATGACCACTTGTATAATAATATTATTGATAATATTTCTCACTTTTTCCTTTGGGATGAGTAGCCATAACTCTCTATCATTTGAACATGACCTCTATTTTTATTATGATACTTATTTGCTAATCAATTTTATAACTCACTTTACAGAAAATTCATACATTATATTTTATTCGAAAGCTGTTGATATATTTTTAAAAATGACCACTGACTCTTTACATAATAAGGTGTCATCAACATACCGAAAAGAAAAGGGCAAAAAGAATCTAGCTTCTTGAGAGCAAAACCCTCCAAATCTTCCATAACCATTTCTGCTAAAATCGGAGAAATTACTAATATGGAAGAACCAATCTTTCCTATAAAACGACCCATTAAATTTAAAATAAGTTGAGTTCAAGACAAATTATTTCATTAGTAAAATCTTTTTGACTTAATCGAGTACGTGTTTTTATATAGTCTCATTTAAAATTACTTGTTTAACTAATTCAAGGGGTATCCTCGGAAACATTGCAACATCCAAAGAAATCATTACATGATCATCAGCAACAGTTTTTTTTAATAATAATTCTTTTGAATTCCCAGCTATTTTTGATTTTGTATTTTGAATCTTCAATAGAGCCTTTAAGTATCAAATTGAAATTTTATTCTAATAATTTCGTGGGAGTGGTAGTAGTTAAAGTAACTATTCTCAAAGGATATGCATCTTTCTGAATCTTCCTCAAATCACAACATCTGGCAAGAACTGTGTCTTTGATATTTATATCAGTCCATCTTGTATCTTTTCCTAAAAGTCCATTCTTTTTCCAATTGTCTAGAATCTTGAAAGTGTCTCTTCCTAATTGTCTTAACGGATTTTTATTCAATAAATCAAAATTATCACGATCGGAAAGTCCTCCATATCCCTAATATAATCTGATTTCTTCATACAAACTGTAATATTGACTTTATCAACATTCATGCAAATTATATCAGGGTTGTTTCTAAGGTTTCTGAAGTTCTAAGGTTGAGCATGAAACATTAAGAAATTTTACGATCAATACTACTAATGTGCAAACAATTCTCATCAACAAAGCTTTTTGACAAGTGAAGAACCTTGTTCCGGAAATCTTGCTGATTTAATACTGGGATTTTGTTTATAGTTGATTCATCATCTTTGCCTATTTGCGTCATTTGTTTCGACTTACTTTTTATCACATGATTAAGAAAAATTTTACCTAATTTGAGAATATCTGTTCCTGAATCAGGAATTTGAATATCTGCCAAATTTACAAGCCAAGGAACTCTATCTTCTTCTTCAAAAATCGTATGTACATTTAAATTTTGCTCTTGAACATTAGCTTGTTAATCAGTCAACATAGAAAGTTTGTTTCCATGTTTTTTATCATTGTTTAAAAATCTTCGAATAAGGAAAATCTGGTGTTTTGAAAGATCAGCTATTCCGAAAGCTGACTTCAAGGGATGCTTCCGAAAGTGGGAAGGTGACTAGAAGAAGGTTGTCGCTTTCAAAGGGGAGTCCTGGATACAAGTTAACTTTTTTGTTTTAAATTCATATTTTTAAACTGAAAATTAAATTGTTTTGTAGAAAATTTGATATTTTGGTACAAAATTCAAAAATTTGATAGAACGTTTTTTCTCTTTTTTGACCGAAAAATCTATCCTGGTTGAATCTCTTTGGTTGGAAATTTAACTTATTATAATTTAGTCCAAAAATTATATTTTTGGGTTAAAAATTCAACTGTTTTGTAGAAAATTCGTCTTTTTGGTTGATTTCAACTATGTGTGATTTATGATTGATATTTTTTTCGGTTGAAAAAGCTATTACATTCTCCGCTAAGAATTAATCTTTTTGGGTTGAAAATTCAACTAATTGGGTTACAGTTGAACTACGCTGCTTAAATTATTGTCATTTTTGGTTGAAGATTCATCATTTTGGTTGAGAATTCATTTTTAGGTTTTTTTTTTGCTTAAAAATTCATCGCTTTGATGGAAACCTCAACGATTTGGTTAAATATTAACTTTTCCGTCGAAAATTCATATTTTGGACTCGAAAATTATACTTTGTCATGGAAAATTCGTCCTTCTGGAATTAAAATCCAACTATTCCATTGAAAATTAAAATATCGGGTGTATAACTAACTTTATGATTTAAATTTTGACGGTTTTGTAGGAAATTTATCATTTTAGATTAAAAAGTCAATAGTTTGATGAAAAATTCAAATATTTAGTTAAAAACTCATATTTTTGGATTAAGAATTCAACTATTTTCTAGAACCTTTGTTTTTTTTGCAGAAATATTAACTATGGAATCTTTTTTTAGTATAAAATGGATCTTCCTGGTAGAAAATTCATCGTTTTCGTTAAAAATTCAACTTCTTTGTAAAAAAAATTCGTCTTTTGGGCTTGACAATTCGACAATTTGGTAACAAAATCAACAATTTTGTGAAATACAATAATTTTGTTAAAAATTAACTTTTTCGTCGAGAATTAATATTTTCAGCTTGGAAGTTATACTTTTTTGTATGAAATTCATCTTTTTGGCTTAAAAATCTAATTATTTGGTTGAAAATTGAAATATTTGATTACAAAATTAATATTTTCAGTTTAAAATTGAACTGCTTTGAAGAAAATTCGTCTTTTTTGTTGATGATTAATCATTTTAGTTGAAAATTCATATTTTTTGTTGAAAATTCTTCTTTTTGAGTTGAAAATTCAACAATTTGATAAAAAATTATTTTTATTGTTAAAAAATTAACCATTTCGTAGGAAACATGTCATTTTATCTTGAAAATTCAAGAATTTGATACAGATTTGTTTCATTCTTGACTGAAACCTTCCTTGGTTGAATCTCTTTAGTGAAAAATTTAACTATTTTGTTGAAAAATAATTTTTTTTGCTTGAAAATTTAATAATTTGGTTGAAAATTCAACTGATTTGTGAAAAATTTGTCCTTTTTTGTTAATTTCAACTGTTTTTCATTTAGAATGAAATTTCGTAAAGATTTAAAAAATTTTGACCCAAAAACACGAAATTCTCAACGAAAAATTTAACAGATTTCTATTAAATTTTTCGTTGAGAATTCGTGTTTTTTCGTTGAAAATTCAACAACTTGCTTGAAAGTTGAACTAATTTGTCTGTTTTTTTTAAGTTTCATAATTTTAGTTGAAAATTCATCCATTCGGTTGAAAAATTCTTTTTTGGTAGAAAAATAATCTTCCTGGTCGAAAATTCATCTTTTATGTTAAAAATTCAATTATTTGTTAAAAAAAATTTTTTTTGTTCTAATGTCTGAAATTTGTTTATTATTTTTAAAAAAACTAATCGAAACCTTGTAAGAATAGGAGGAAAAAGAGAAAATCGAGTGAAAATTCTTGATTTTAGGTGTTTTAGGGGATTTTTCAAATTTAAGAAAAAAAATTTTAATTTACTTGCAAATATTTTGAAATTCTGTGAAATCTCTTGAAATATTGAGAAATTTCTTGAAATATTGAGAAATACTTCGACAATCTCAAAAAACTTATGAAATAATTTGTGATTCCTAAGAAATTTTAAATCAATGAGAACCTTTAAAAGTTTTGTGATATTCTCTGAAATATTTTAAAACACTTTTGAAACGTTTCAAATCTTTTTACAAAATCTAAAAATTCCTGGAAATCTTCATAAATCGATTAAAATTCATAGATATTCTGTGAAAATCTTGGAAATATTTTACAATTTTTAACAGTACCTAAAAAAGATTAGAAATCCCTTAAAAAATTTCAAAGTAATGAGGAAAATTTGAATTTAAAAATTTATATTTAATATAATTTTGTTAGCTTCCCTGTTTAAAAAAATTAGCCGCAATTAATATTTTCTTCCGTCTAATCAAATTGACTCACTCACTGGGTTCACTCTGATTTTTTATAGATTATCCTGAATTGAAAAAAAAAACTTGCAAACATTTCAGTTTAAAATAAATTCAAGCAAGCTTTAACCAAACATATTTCCAATATTAAATTTTTTTTTTCACAAACAAATCGATATTTTTTACTCATTATAGAATTTATTTTTGATGAAAGCATCACTTGCATCAGTTATGAAGCCGCTCTCAAAACAAATTAATTGAACTTTTTGATGTTCAAAGCATTTACGAAGTGATTTTAAAATACCATACCATGAGTTAGTATCCAATCAATTTTCTGAGGCCAAAGATGAAAGCTTTGAAGTTTTCCAAACAAAATTTTTTCCAATGTTAATTATTTATTTAATTATTTCATTAATTAGATAATTATTTCATTGTTTTGTTGAAGATGCAACTGGTTTGTTAAAAACTAATCTTTTTTGGTAAAAAAATTCAACAGTTTGGTTGAAAGTTGTACTTCTCAATTAAAAATTCATATTTTTTTGTCGAAAATTCATCTCTTTAGTCCAAACATTATTATTTTATATTTTTATATTTTTATTTATATATATATATTATTTTGTTTAATATTTGTATTTTTTTATTGCATTCAAATGTTTTTGATTTGAATACAAGTCTTTTTTTGCTAAAACATCATCAATCATACTTTTCTTTGATAATTTATCTTTCTTGTTTAAAAATTTAACTACATGATTGAAAGACGAACTATTTTGTTGGAAGTCAATTTTTTCGTGAAGATTCATAATTTTAGTTGGAAACTCATCTTCGAAAGGGGAAATTGAGCAATTTTTGTAACTGAAAATATAATTATTCTATTATTTGTTGAATCTTCATATATCTTTTTTTTTTTGCTGAAAATTCACCTTTTTGGGTAGAAAATTGATCTTCTTTTTTGAGAATTCAACTTATTGGATGTGAATTCAACTAATTTGTTAAAAATTCCCTTTTTTTTTATCAATTTAACTGGCAGAAAATTCTTTTTTTTTTACCTAATTATTTGAAATGAGAATATAACTATTTTATTTTTAGTTGGAAACTTTTGTTTCTCAAAATTCAACTATTTTGGTAGAAAATTCAACTAATTTCTGTTGGTTGAAAAATACAATTGTTTTGTAGAAAATTCATGCATGTTGTTGAAAACTTGTCTTTTTGGGTAGAAAATAAATCTTCTTTTTTAAAAATTAAACTTTTTGGCTGTGAATTAAACTGCATATTTTGTTAATAACTTGTCTTGTTTTATTCAATTTGACTAATAGAAAATTCGTGACGAGTCTAAAATTCAAGTTTACTGTACAAAATTAATGTATTCTGTTAAAAATTTTTTTTTTAGTAGAAAATCAATCCTTTTTGAAAAAACCATCATTTTGGTTGAAGATTCAACTATTTTGTTAAAAATTCGGGGTTTTTAGTTGAATTCAACCAGTTGAAAATTAGTTTTTTTTATTAAAATTTGTTTTTTTTAACTGAAAATTTAACTATTCTTATTTTGGTTCAAAACTTATATTTTTCAGTTGAAAATTCATCTCTCTTGATTGAAGATTAAATTATCGGGGAAAATTCATCTGTGTCGTATATTTTTTGGTTAAAAATGTCACTTCAAGAAAAAAATTTGGAATTGGTTAGTATCTCCTGTTCTCTTTCTTAAATTTACAATTCAAAATTTTTTTTAATTGAAAAAAATGTGTCTTAATTAAAATTTTTTGAAAAAAAAAACAAAAACATGTTTTCTGGATTGATTCGAACGTGAAATTGAGTCAGCTTGAACCAAAGAAACATGTTAATATTTTCTATTCATGGGAAATTTTTTTCGAGGTTTTTATAGCGTTCCAAAATCGCAAAAAAAAGATATGTAGTCCCAAAAATCCTAAATCACGACAAAAATTTTTTTCCGAAAAAGCGAAATAAAAAAATGTTCTTTTAGTTAAAAGTACATAAATTTCAGGTTCGACATATTCAACTTTTTCAAAAATGTGTGCATATGACTTAATAAAAAAAACAGGTTTTTGCAAATCTTCAAAAAAAATTTAACTGAGCAAGAAATTTATTTTTAAATTCCGCAATTTAAAATTTTCCACAAATAAGATAATTTTTGGAAAAAAAATTAAATTGTTGAATTAGGAACATTAGTTTTTAACAAAAAATCAAAGTTACATTTTCATTAAAAAAAAAATTTTAATTGAAAAAATTGAATTTTTTCCCAAATTGTTGAATTTTGAAGACTGAAAGAAGAACTTTCTACAATGCAGTTGATTTTTCAACATGAAAATATGAATTTTCAATTAAAAAGTTAATTTTCAAACAAATATTAACATTTTTATTCAAAAAACTGAGAATGAGTTTTTAACAAAGTAGTTCGAAATTCGACCAATTAGTTGGATTCTCTACTAAACTATTGAATTTTTCAAAGATTATTTTTCTACAAAAAGGGACGAATTTTTAACAAATTATATCAATTTTTAACGAAATATTTGAATTTTCAAAATAAAGAAAATCAACTTTGAACCATAAATAGAATTGCTACATTTTCATTTCAAGAAACTAATTTTCAAATGAACAAAAAATAATTTTCTACCAAATTATTGAATATTTGGAACGAGATTTGAAATTGCAACCAAATAGTTGAATTTCCGACTAAAAAAGATCAATTTCTCGATCAATTTTCAAACACAAATATAATTGTTCAATTGTGAGTTTAAAGAAATTAATTTTCAACGGAATTTTTTTTTTAAAGAGTATTTATTTTTAATGGTCTGCACTTGAAACGTGTACAGTATTTATTCATGAATAATTTATTTAAGTGCTATAATTGCTTTAGTTAAACAGCCATACAAAAAAAATCGTTTTTCGTGCCTGGAGGTCAGAGCAAGTTGAATTTATGTTTTTGGGTCGCTGAATCCGAATCCTAGGTCCAAAATCCCCAGCACGTCAGGGTTCTGACATAACCTCATAAAACCTCATAAAATTTCATTTCCTCAAGTCCGGGGGTCAGACCATGTTTATTATATGTTTTTGGGGTCGCTGAATCCGAATCCGAGGTCCAAAAACCCAGCACGTCAGGGTTCTTACATAACCTCATAAGACCTTATATTTTTTTCTAATTCTGGTGTTCAAACCATCTTTACTATATGTTTTTGGGGTCGCTGGATCCGAATCCGTGGTCTGAATCCTTTCAACCTTAAATTTAAAAGGAAATTCCATTTAGGTCAAAAAACATTCTTTTGTTACAAGAGGACAAATCTTTGAGTGGCAGACACACGTAAGTCGGATGGATCAATTTCACGAGTTTCTTTGAGAATCAAAACCCGGATTTGCTGGAGTTTTTTAGACCACGGATTCGGATCCAGCGACCCTGAAGACATATAGTAAACATGGTCTGACCCCCAGACTTGAAAACAAATTTATGAGGTCTTATGAGGTTACGTAAGAACCCTGAGGTGCTGGGTTTTTTGGACCTCGGTTTCGGATTCAGCGACCCCAAAAACATATAATAAACACTGTCTTACCCCCGGACTTGGGAAAATAAAATTGTATGAGTTTTTATGACGTTATGTCAGAACCCTGGCGTGCTGGGATTCTTTGGACCTCGGATTCGGATTCAGCGACCCAAAAAACAAATAGTCAACATGGTATGTGCTTAACCTCCAGGCCCGAAAAAAGATTTTTTTTTGTGTGGCTGTGTTGTCAATAATTGGTATAATTTAAAATATCGTATATTTAAAGAGAAAGGGGAAAAAGGGGAAGTTTTTGAATAGTAGGAAAAAAAGGGGAATTTCAAGAAAAAGGGAGAAAGTAAGAAAAAAAGAGGAAGACTGTGCACCATTAGCTATTCTTATTTTGGTTCAAAACTGATATATTTTAGTTGAAAATTCATCTCTTTTAATAAAAAATTACATTCTTGGTGAAACTTGATCATTGTAGTACATTTTTTAATTAAAAATGTAACCGCTTTGTCGAAAAAACGTTCTTTTGAAATAAAAATTCACACATTC
This sequence comes from Andricus quercusramuli, assembly GCA_932178445.1. Taxonomy (NCBI): domain Eukaryota; kingdom Metazoa; phylum Arthropoda; class Insecta; order Hymenoptera; family Cynipidae; genus Andricus; species Andricus quercusramuli. Next base: position 18,180 of record CAKNXH010062248.1, read on the forward strand.
ATGCACGAAATACAAAATATTAAATCTTCCGTTGAGAATTCATCTTTTTTGTTAAAAATTTAATTACTTTGTTGGAATGGAAATTCAACTATTTTTTGAAAAATTTAATTATTTTGTTGAAAATTCAACTATATTGTTACAAATTTAATAATGTTGTTAATAATACACCTGTCTTTTTCAAAGTCTTCTTTGTGGTCAAAAATTTCGTTCCCTGTCTTATTTCTTTGATATATGTATCCTTCCCCTATAAAATGAGCCAATTAGAAATTAATTTTTTCAAATCGACACTGAAAAATGAATCCATCACAGAAGCCATTTACAAATTGGAAACATAATTTATATAACCCTCCACCTTTTCGTGCGATCTGGCTTCCACCTAATCGGAAATATTTCGAAGATGAATGTTCCTCGAAGGAGAAACTGGATTTGATCAGAGGAGGGTTTCAGTCAGAAAAGAAAAAGAGTCCAGTGGTGTAATTAAGTGCAAATACGGGTTTGGCCTCGGAAAGCTTTTACGTGATTACCGTCTCTGCTCGTCAAGCACTAATATAAATGTTAAGCATGTTATAAGCTAAGTCGCAATCCTGATAGACAGGTTCGGTTCCGCTGGTGCAAACATTTTTTTACAGAAAGTACAAAAACCTAAAACCATTTTTACGAAACTGTAGAAGTAAATTTACTATATTACAAAATCCCACCACTTCCCCTACACACCTTTCCTGGTTTCCTTTCATCCACGCTTACTCCCTTAACCCATTAACCCCACTTCTTTTCCTCCTTTTAACTCACTGCCCCACTTTCTCACTCCTTATTTCTCTTCATTTACATTACCTCCCCTCACCTTATTACCCCTCACCTCATTACCTCTACCCGATTACCACTGCCCTCACTACCCCTCCTCTTATATTCCCTCACCCATTCCTCTCACTTCCGCTACTTTACCTTCCCCAATTTTCTCTCACCTTTTCTCCTCTCACCTCCTCTCTCCGATTGCCCCTTACTTGTCATGCTTCACCTCCATTCACTTGGCCTCACTTCCCCTAGTTCTCTTCCTCTGACTTCACACACTTCCCTTCCTCTCATTTCACCCTCAGTTTTCCGACTTTCTATCCCCTAACTTTCCCTCCTATCAATTCCTCTCACTCATAGTTATTCGAAATTTTGTATTTTGTATTGAGATTTGTTTTTTCCCTCAAATCGAAAAACTAACCAAATGAGGTCCCCAGCTTTTTTCTACCCTACTTCCCCCTCTCCTCGCTTTTTTCGCTAACACCTCCCTTCGCATTGTTTCCTTCCCCAGCCATTAATTCCCCTACCCTACTCACCCTCATTTTAATCATTTCCTGTACTTACCCTGACTGAGACCTACATACCCTACTCCTGTTACTAATTTCACCTCATTTCTCAATCCCTTATGTCTCCTTATTTTTCTTTACTTCTAATACTACCTCTCTTCTTATTGTCCCTTTCCTTTTACTTAACCACATCATTCATCTCACTTCCCCTACTCTCCCTTCCCTAATTTTCACTCATCACCACTCCCTCCTCCCCCACCTCGATTTTCCGTCACTTTCCATACTTCACATCCCTTCATTTCGCCTCACTTCCACTAGGTCTCTTCTTCTGACTTCACCTACTTCCCTTCCTATCAATTCATCGCACTTTCCCGAGTTCCCTACCCCTCATTTCCCTCTTTTCCTTCCATGATTACCTCCTAATTCCACACCTGTAATTATCCGTAATTTCCTCTCATTTCCTCACCCATCATAAATAGTTATTCGAAATTTTTTATTTTGTATTAGGTTTTGTTTTTTACCTCAAATCGAAAAACTAAAGGATTGAGGCCCCCAGGCTTTTTCTACCTTACTTCCGCCGCTCCTCGCTTTTTCGCTAACACTTCCCTTTCCCTTGTTTCCTTCCCCAGCAATTACTTCCCCTCCCCAACTCACCCTAATTTTTTATCATTTCCTCTACTTCCCCTGACTTACACTTACTTCACCTAATCCTCTTCCTAATTTCAACTTAATTCCCAATCCCTTATTTCCCTTTTTCCTTTTTCCCTTCACTTCCGAAAGTACCCCTCTTCTTGTTTCCACAGCCCTTTTACTTAACCACTTCATTCCTATTACTTCCCCTACTCTCTGTTTCCTAATTTCCACTCTCCTTTCCCTACTCGCCCACCTCTATGTACCCTCACTTTCCGTACTTCACGGCCCACCACGATTTTCCCTCACTTTTCATACTCGATATTCCTTCATTTCGGTTCACTTCCGCTACCTTTCTTCCTCTGGCTTCACCTACTTTCCGTCCTATCAATTCGTCTCACTTTCCTGAGTCCTCTACCCCTTATTTCCCCCTCTTCCGCTTCCATGGTTACCTCTCACTTCCCCACCTATAATTTTCTGTCATTTCCCCTCACTCCCCTGCCCCTGCCCCAGATTTTTTCTATCCTACTTCCCCCAATCCTTGCCTTTTCCGCTAACACATCCACTCCCCTTGTTACCCCTGCCTCAACGGTTATTTCCCTTCCCCTACTTACTCACATTTTTAATCATTCCTTCTACTTCCCCTGACTTACACTTACTTCCACTACTGCTCCTCCTAATTTCATCTCACTCACCAATCACTTATTTCTTCTCATTTCCCTTCCCTTCTAATACTACCTCTCTTCTTATTACCACTCCCCTTTCACTTAAACACTTCATTCCTCTCACTTTCCCTGGTCTCCCTTCCCCGATTTTCATTTACCATTCCCTACACCCCCACCTCCATTTTCCCTCACTTCCCATACTTCACATCCCACCTCCATTTCCCCTCACTTTCCATACTTCACATCCTTCATTTTCCCTCACTTCCCATACTTCACATCCCACCTCCATTTTCCCTCACTTTCCATACTTCACATCCTTCACTGTTCCTCACTCTCCCTATCTCTCTTCCTCTAAATTCACGTACTTCGCTTCCTATCAATTCATCTCACTTTCCGAGTTCCATACCCCTCATTTGCCCCTCTTTCACTTCCAAGGTTGCCTCTTACTTCCCCACCTATAATTTGCTGTCAATTCCCCTCATTCCCCAATCATAAATAGCTATTCGAAATTTTCTATTTTTTATCGAGAATTGTTTTTTGCCTCAAATTGAAAAACTAAACGAATGAGGCCCTCAGCTTTTTTCTACGCTACTTCCCCCAACCCTCGCTTTTCCGCTAAGACTTCCCGTTCCCTTCCCCAGACATTACTTTCCCTGCCCTTTGCACCCTCATTTTTAATCATTACCTTCATTTTCCCTGACTTACATTTACTTTACCTAATCCCCTTTCTAATATCACCTTACTTCCCAATCCCTTATTACTCCTCATTTCCCTTCACTTCCAATACTACTCCTCTTCTTATTACCAATCCCCTTTTATTTAACCATTTGATTCCTCTCACTTCCCCTACTCCCCTTTCTCTACTCTCCCTTCCCTAATTTCCACTTACCCTTACCTACTCCCTCACCACCATTTCCCCTTACTTCCCATACTTCACATCCCATCTCTATTTTCCCTCACTTACCATACTTCACATCCTTCATTTCGCCTCACTTCCTCTTCCCCTTACTTTACCTACTTCCCTCCCGCTCATTTCACCCTTATTTACCCTACTTTGTATCCCCTCACTTCACCTCCCATAATTTCCTCTCCCTTCCCTTAGTTCCTAAACCCTCATTTCCCCTAGTTTACCCTCACTTCTCCACCCATGATTTACCCTAATTTCTTATAACTTTCCTCGCCATCATAAATTGTTGCTCGAAATTTATATTTTGTATTAAGAATTGTATTTCCCTTCAAATCAAAAGACTAAAAAAATTATGCTTCATGATTTTAGTCTTTTTCAAATTGAATGAAGAAGTTTTTAAAAAGAAGAGTTCAAAATCAATCAAGAATTGACTTTTTCAAGTTATTTTCGCCCCCTTTGTTGCGCCCCCTGGGGCGCACAGTGGACCTTTTTTGAAATTCTGTCTCACAATCGTAGAACTTTGGATCGGAATGACCTAGAGGGATATATATTTTTTTAAATTAAAGCAAAATCCTTTCCGAATATAGAAAAGTTATAGAGAAAGTGAAACAAAAAAATTGTGACCTTAAAAATCTGTGTTGAAGATGGAATTTTTGGCAAAAAAAATCCTTTATTGCATACCAAAAACGCTTAGATTCTACATTTTATGTGTTATACATGTTTTTGTATTGATTTTTGCATGCCCAATCCGAATCTGAAATGTAAATCGTTGTAAGACAAAATCCAAAATGGCGGATCCAATATGGCGGACCAAAATTGTAAAAGAAAACCGATTTGACTAAAATTTGCTACAACGTGGGTTTTCAGGTCGCTGAATACAAATCCAAGGTCAACATTTAAAAATTCAAAATAGCGGATCCAATATGGCGGACCAAAATTGTAAAAGAAAACCGATTTGACTAAACTTTGCTACAAGGGGGTTTTTCAGGTCGCTGATTTCAAATGCAGGGTCAAAATTGAAGAATTCAAAATGGCGGAAGCAATATGGCGGACCAACATTGTAAAAGGAAACCGATTTGACTGAAGAATGCTACTTGGTGTTTTTTTCGGGTCGCTGATTTTAAATCCAGGGTAAAAATTAAAAAATTCGAAATGGCGGATCCAATATGGCGGACCAAATTGTAAAAGAAAACCGATTTGACTAAAATTTGCTACAAGGGGGTTTTCCGGGTCGCTGACTTCAAATCCGGGGTCAAAATTCGAAAATTCGCAATGGCAGATCCAATATGCACACAATATGTAAACAAGCACTGGTTATAAACTGTAATTAGGTATTCCTGATAGACAGGTTTGTCAGTAATCTTCGTCTATAACCTCGACCACGGTGGTGAGGATCGATTTTGGTTCGACAACAAGACCAATATGCAGTGCAGTGCAGCTTGACATTGGTAAATACCCGCTTGACTGATACACCATTATCTTCTTCCTCTCTCCGCACATCGTGCAATTAGCCTACCAAGGGTGCGTCAACTTTGAATCTCAAGGAGACTGACTCCCTTTCGCAAAAAAAGGACAAGAAAAAAATCCACGCTAGCCGTATAATTATGTGCGTTTTTCATTTTTAAAGAAAAGCAAGTCTGAGGTTTTAAAGGAATTCGCTCGATTCAGGTATTGCTGACTTGCGGATAATCACGGATTATTAAAGCACTGACAAAGTACCGAGCTGGACATACCATGTTGATCTAGTTCTGCCCATCAGCGAAATCAGAGTTTGCACTCCAAATATCAGCAGATAATAGCTGAATGCAGACTTAATAGCCCAAAATGCTAGCTCTCCAAATAGTGAAAATTGGGTGATTTTTCAATAAATAAATCAATTCTTTTAAATCAAATTAATGTAGATACCATATTAAATTCAATATAATGAAACACTTCTAATTCCTGAGATTTCAAGTTGAAATATATTTTTTTTTTAACAAAATAGTCGAATTTTCAAACAAACAAAATTTTATTACAAAAGAGATAAATTTTCAACCCAAAAAAATTTTTTTTCAACAAAAAGGTTAAGTTTTCAAACTAAATAGTCGAATGTTCTAGAAGAGAGTTGACTTTTCTACCCGAAAAAAAGAATTATCAACAAAAAACGTTATTTTCCACCAAATAGTTGAATTTTCAACTATTTCAATGGAATGGAATGGTTTAATTTTAAGTTCAAAACATTAATTTTCAACAACAACAAAAAAACGAAATTTCGAAATGCAGAAAATAGAATGACAAATAGTTGAATTTTCAACTAACAGTTAATTTTTAACCAATAACAATTAGTTTTCAACTGACACAAATGACTTTTTTACCACAAAAGATGAATTTACGAACCTCAAGGACGATTTTGCATCAAAGCAGTCGAATTTCCAACAAAATGATTAAATTTTCAACAGAATAGTCGAATTTTCAAATATAAAAGGTTGAACTTCAGCCGAAAATAGTTGAATCTAAACCAAATAGTTCATTTTTCATCAAGAAATATGACTTTGCTACCCAAAAAGATGAATTTTCTATGCAAAACAAATGAATTTTTAACAAAAAAGTTTAATTTTCCACAAAAAAAATTACTTTTCAACACAATCAATGATTTATTAACAAAATAATTAAATTTTAAACAAAACAGTTGAATTTGTAATCAATTGACTGATTTTCAACTTACAAAGATGAATTTTTAGCAAAAAAAATTAATTTTCTACCAAAAGACAAATTATTGAACAAATAGTTGAAATTGCAAGTAAAAATTTTCAATTCTTATCAAAATTATTGAATTTTTATTTAAAAAAAGATAAATTTTCTAAGAAAAATTAATAAATTATATAAATATATATATAAATTTTCAACAAAAAATGTAATTTTTTGCAAAACAGTTGATGTTTTATATAAGTAATTAAATTTTTTTTGACATAAGAGTTAAGCCCTTAACGAAAAAGATACATTTTATAAGGGGTTTTTCGCGGCCTAAATAACAAATAACCCCTTATT
>CAKNXH010062248.1:29703-43918 GCA_932178445.1 Andricus quercusramuli
ACAAATGGAGTTCTTTAAGTGACGGGTGATATTTACCACGTCACAATTTTCAACAAAGAAGATAAATTTACTGCACAAGAAGGACAATTTTTTAACAAAATAGTTGATTTTTTAACTAAAAAAGGTGAATTTTCAACAAAAAAGTTAATTTGTTACCAATAATTTATGGTTGAAATGAGTAGTTAAATTGTCAATCAAGAAATTGCATTTCTTACCCAAAAGTATGACATTTTTTACCAAGAAAGAATAATTTTCAAACCAATAGACGTATTTTCTACAGAACAATTGAATTTTCAAGCCGAAAAAATGGTTACAAATTAACTTAATTTTTAATCATATAGTTTATTTTCCTAACAAGTCGGTTTAAATTTCAACAAAATTGTTTAATTTTTAAAAAGTTAAATCAATTTTTCATCAAAATAGTCGAATCTTCAACCAAAAACAGGAATTTGCCACAGTAAAGTTGACTTTTAATAAAAAATAATACTTTTCAACAAAAGGATTTAATTTTCAACAAATTTGAATAAGTTTAGATCAAATAGTTCAATTTTCAACCAAAATCATGAATTTATTACCCAAAAAAATTAATGTTCTACCGGAAACTACGAATTTTCAACAAAATAGTTAAATTTTCAATAGAGAAATTATGCATTTCAAACCAAAAAATTAATTCTGAACAAAGAGGTTTAACTTTTGAACATGTAGTTGAATTCTTAAACAAGAAGATTAATTTTCTACCAAAAAAGTCGAATTTTGAAGAAAATACATGAATTTTCAACCGAATATTCGAAATTTTAAACAGCAAGATTTGTTTTCTAAAAAAAACCGAAGTTTGAAAAAAATACAGGAACTTTCAACATCACAGATGAATTTTAAACCAAAAATCTTATTTTTTAACAAAAAAAAAAAAGAAATTTCAACAAAATAAATTAATTTTTAACTAAGAAAAACAAATGTTCATGAGCAAAGAAATAGTGCAATTGTCAGTTAAAATTTTTTTTCAACCAAAGAAGCGAATTTTTTAGAAAAAAGTTAAATTTTCAAATAAACCGTTTTCAACGACAAGGATGAATCTTCAACCAGAAAGCTGAATTTTTTACACAGTTGTTAAACTTTCAATGAAGTAGATGAATTTTCAACTTGGAAAAATAAATTAATTGCAAAAAATAGAGTAGTTAAATTTCCAGTTAAAAAAATAAACAATATAGTTCAATTTTTTAACAAAATAGTTAAATTTTCAACCTAAGCAAAACAAATTTGAAAAAAACAGTTGAATTTTATTAAGCAAAATGAAGTTTTATTAAAATCGTTGAATTAGCTACAAAGTAGATTACTTTTTCACCAAGTAGTTAAATTTTCAACAAAATACATGAATTTTCAAATGAAGAAGATCAATGTTAATCCAAAAATCGGATAGTTAAATTTTAAGTAAAGAAAATTAATTTTCAATCAAAAAAACACATCTTCAAGAAAATAGTTCACAACAATTAGGATTACCTATGAAAATTACTTCGAATTACGTGGATTCCAAGTGGATTACATGGATTACATAAATTACTTCTAACTATCTGGATTACAAGTGGATTACACCAGATAAGAACTGGATTACAATTTCTTGAATTATTCAGATTAGAACTGAATTACTCCATATTAGAACTCGGTTACGAGAGGACAAATTCCAAAACTAGCTCAGCTAGTGCTGATTGCGTGAAATATTTATGCCTGACATTACTCGCAAGTTCCTTTACACGTTGGCTCACCGCTCTCCCGGTCTCTCCAATATAGACTTTTCCACAAGAAGCTGCCATGACGGCATGAACGCCGTCTACCCAGGGACTCAGCCAGTATGGATCCATTGCCAACCGTCACCACGTGGAGATGCCCTGGTTACAGACACAAGCGGAAAAAGCTAAAAAGGTTGGCGATACTGGCTGAGACCCTGGGTAAACGAGGTTCATGCCGTCATGGCAGGCACAGACAGAAAGTGTTTTACGATGCAGGGATTAGGAACCCCAGTATCAGCGTCCGATCAAAAAGTATATAAAATCCCTTGTTTTCGTGGAAAAGTCTATATTGAAGAAACCGGGAGCGCAGTGAGCCAATGTGTAAAGGAACATGAGAGTAATGTCAGGCTTGAACATTTCACGGAATTAGCAGTTTCCCCCTCGGTCCTGACTACTGATCTTCATTCATTGGGATGCAATAATTTTTTATTGAGTTAAGAATAATGAAATTATTTATTTATTCATAAACAGTAACTGCAATAAAATTCCTACTAAGAAAAGTTTTCATAACGGTAAAGGATGAGAAAATTCCTTTGGCAACATCATGAAAAGCATTTTGAACTCAGAAACTAAGTTAGAACACCCATGAATTTTACCATCGCTGATGGTATTTGATTGCTTTATGCAGGGGTCAATACAAACTCTGTTCCATTTAATGTACAAACTCGTACAAAGTCTATATTCATGAACTAGAAATTGGAAATCTTGATTATTGACTGGTTGCAAGCGACCCAGGAGAAAATTATATTTGCATCCTACTAGCCAACCAACAAGGATCCATGTAATTACTATGAAGTTCATTACTGAACTTGTCTGTTCCAATACTCAAAAACATCAGTAAATTTTTGGAAAAATAATTCATAATTTTGCTGTCGATGGAATGACGGGTTTTCATCTACAAAAATAAAATAAAAGTAGAAAATAAAACGAAAATAGTTATAGTCTTGGCTTTAAAAAAAATTTCTTCGTGGCCCTGCTGGGATTCGAACCTAGGTGTACAGATTGCTGGTCTGGTGCTGTAACCCACTCTTTACCTACCCAACCCTTCCACAGCTTAGTTTGTTAAAGCACGGGACCGACAATCTGTAGACCTAGGTTCGAATCCCGGCGAAGGTAGAGAGGAATTTTCTTCATCGCTAAAAACTATAACCATTTTGCTTTAGGCTAGTAGATCAAAAACTTGAAATTTAAGAAAAGAACAATTTTGAATTGAAAAAGGCGAAATCAAACAAATTCAGATTAGGTAAAATTTTGAAAAAATAGCACTTTTTGAATGGAATGAAAAGGAATTAAACTTGTATCATTTATAAATGAAAGCTTTCAACATAAGATCATTTGAAATTGAAAGTATTTGAAAATAAAAACAATTTGAAAACAATTTATCATTGTTGTTAATAATGTTATCTTCAAATAATATTAGAAATTGCATTTTTTTCTGAAATGTTTAAATCTTCATCCATTTTTCACTTGGAGTGAGTCAAAATTTAATTTAATGAGAAAAAAATAATTTTTTAAATAAATGATTATTGTTTATAACTATATTAGCCACCTTTTTCTATATTAATACCGGAGAGAGTTGCGGTTTTTTCTAAATTTTTGAACTTTTCATTCATTTTTCAATTAGAGTGAAGTAATACTTAATTCAAGATGACAGAAATTATTGTTTAAACAATTTATTATTATTGTGAACAATATTCTCTCTACTTAATGGTAGAAATTTGCGGTTTTTCCTGAAAATTTCAACGATTTGTCTACTATTCACTTATAGTGACTCACTAATTAATTATGTTGAGCAAAAATAATTAGTTAAACAAATTATTATTGTTGATCTTTACCTATATTATTGCCAGATATTATCAGTTTTTTTTCGAATTTTTCAATTTTTCGTCCACTTTATAATCAGAGTGAATTAACAAGTAATTCAAAAATAACAAAAATAATTGTTTAGACAATTTATTATTATTGTTAACAATATTCTCTTTATCTAATGGTAGAACGTTGCTGTTTGTTCTAAATTTTTTTTTAATTTGTATATTTTTAACTTGGGATGACTTACTAATTATTTCAATATGCAAAATAATTGTTTAAACAAATTATTATAGTTAATAACTATCTTTATTCATATTATTGTCAGATATTTTCGGTTTTCCTGAAATTTTTCATAATTTTGTCCGCTTTTCACTTAGTGAGGTAATTAATGCAAGTTTACAAAAATAGTGGTTTAAACAATTCATCATTGTTTATTTTTTTTTTAAAGTAATTTACAGACCTAGTCCACCCCCCTAATCCTAATTATTCCATTCTTTGTTTTTGTCTCTTGTGTGAGATAGATTTTTAGTTTGAATTTTTTTTTTTTTCATTGGAAAAAGAGCAACAATAATTCACTCAAAACAATACATTCAATACATATATTCAAAAAATATTCAAATAATAATTCATTTTGAGGTTTACTTATTATTTTTTCATAACTAAAAAGCCCAAGAAAGATTAAAGATTTAAAAAAATCAACATCCTAGCATTATTCTAAGAAAATTTATTTATAAACAATTAGCAATTTTTTGAATAAGCATTTTTGTTAACTTGCATTAATTATCACCTCGCTAAGAGAAAAGTGGATGAAAAGTTTAAGAGTTCAGAGAAAACCGCAACTTTTTAGTACTGATCTAAGAGAAGATAGTTATAAACCATAACAAATTGTTTAAATAATTATTTTTGCTAAATCGAATCAACTATTAACTCACTTCAAGTGAAAAGTAGACAAATAGTTGACAATTTCAGAAAAAACTACAACTTTCTGAAATTATTCAAATTTAATATTATCAACAATAATAATAAATTGTTAAAAAAAAAAATTTGTTAACTTTGATTAATTATTCACCTCATTCTGATTGGGAATTGTACAAAAAATGAAATTTTTGAAAAAACTGCAATTTTCTAGTATTATTTTAGAAGAATATCATTAACAATAATGATGAATTGTTTAAACAATTATGTTTATTAACATTAATTGAGCACTACTTCACTTTAATTGATAATTGGACAAAAAGTGGAAAATTTTTTAGAAGAATGCGACATTCTGTCTCTATACAAAGAGAAAATTACTGAAACATTAATAAATTGTTTAAACAATTGATTTAAAATTATAATTATCATTATAAAATAGTGAATCATGTATAAGAAACAATTTTTCATTTAATAAACTGCAAAAAATCATAATTAGTGCCAAAAACTCGCAAACCCCATTTTTTCACTTTTGGGGTTTTTTTTGGAACCGTATAAAACAGTCTCATGGGGATGATATTCAAGAAGTGATTTTTATTCATATTTCATGGCTAATTGTACAGAAAAATGTTGAGTTTGAACTTAATTCAGCCAATATTGATGATCCTGAACAAAATTTACAAAAAACTTTTTTTTCTTATGGAAATACGTGTCAAACTTAATGGGGCTTGCGCCATGTCAAAGAAATTGGCACCGCCATTTTGATTTTTGGAATAAACAAAAGTTGTGCTGAATTGTGCCAGGCTTGCGCTGAATTTTGCTGAAATTTTTTTTTTAAATATTCAAAATTTGAGTCAAAATTTAAAAAAAAGTTTTTTGGGGCCAGCACCGCCATTTTGTTTTTTCGAAAAAACAGAAGTTGTGCTGAATTGTGCTAGGTTTGTGCTCAATCGTGCCGTCAACAATTTAAAAAAAAATAAAAATTCGAGCCAAAGTCAAAAAAAAAACTTTCCGGGCCTGCACCGCCATTTTTTGTTCGATCATTCGATCATTTTGAGAAAAATAAACTAGATTTTCATGAAAAAATATAGACCTGAGTTAAAAGTGTATAGGACAATAATTGCACAAACTTAGCACAATTCAGCACAACTTTTTTTTTGAAAAAACAAAATAGCAGTGCTGGCCGCAAAAAAGTTTTTTTTGAATTCTGACTCAAATTTTGAATATTTCCAACAAAAAATTTCAGCACAATTCAGCACAAATCTAGCACAATTCAGCACAACTCTTGTTTTTTCGGGGAAAAAAATGGCGGTTCCAACTTCTTGGAGATGGTTGCGCCACCTCTAAATATTCGAACAAATTTCCGGACGCTATGCATGAAAATTCGACCAAAAAAAATTGGACCACCCTAGTGTACAGGCAGGAAACTATTTGGTTAATTCGTCAAAATTCTTGTTGATTCAATAAAAATAATTTGTTTGTTATTATGCAGGCAACAAAATATTTGCATAACAAAATCGAAAGTTTTGGTTCTTTCAACCAAATCTTTTCGTAGATGCAGTATCTGGTTACTTGAAGCATAAAATTTGGCTTTGTGGATGAAATATTTGGTTGTATCATCCAAAATTTGATTCAAACAAATTTTCATGTATATCTAAAAATCATTTTTTTTTTTTTAATTTTTTTTCAGTGTAATTGTCATTGCTGGCATTGTTCCCTAAAATGAAGTCCACCTGCCGTCTTATCTTGAAATTTGCGAGCAGGAATTATGACGTCACTGGCTGCACAGGAAACCGGTTGCTCCTCGTCGGTGGGTCGTTCAAAACACCGCTAGTCGCGACCTCCACTCAAATGAAATGCTTGAACTTTACGATCCTTTGTAACGATATTTTTGTGACGACCCCTATGCAGGGCTGTTCAGTGAGAATGGCACATTTCGCGAAATGTTATGTAATTTTCCGGATTGTTAGAGCCGACCGAGGCCACAGTGGGCCAGAAAAAGTACCCATGGACAAATCAATTTTTAGCTTACACCATTCATTCGATTTGAACTCTGAACTGAACTTGAATTCATTTTTTTTTTAAATGAAATCTTCTTGAATTTTGGCAAGATTCGTTACCTTATATTTTTTCTTGGATTATTACAAAATTTTTTATTTAACATTAAAGGTGAAATTTTTTTTCAACATTTCCCGAGTGTCATTTCGTTCAGGACATTCACATTGATCAAAGAAGATCTTAAAACAGCGTCACAAATATATAGAAATAATTTTCATTTGGTTAAAATAATTTTAAAAAATTGTTATTGTGTTATAAAAAAATTAGTAAAGAAAAGTCATTTTTTGGGATCGGCAATAGGAACATAATATTTCTTCATATAATTACCTTGTTGGAAACGATTTAAGTATGATATTGACTCCGGACGGTATAAAGGTGCATAATATCGGTACTACTCCTCCGGAAGTGAAAACGACCCGGGTGTACCTAATCATGCACCAGGTTGCTAAAAGCATCGTCTACAGGAATTTTCTCAAAATTCAAAGTTCGTTGATGAAAAGACCGAATTCAAATTTAGTTGCGCCGACCCTGGTGTACCTGATCATGCACCAGGTTGCTAAAAGCATCTTCTACGGGAATTTTCTCAACATCTAAACTTCGATGATAAACAAATCAAATTCTAATGTAGTTGCGCCGACCCTGGTGTACCTGATCATGCACCAGGTTGTTAAAAGCATCATCTACAGGAATTCTCTCAAAATTCAAATTCCGATGATAAGAAGATCGAATTTAGAAGTAGTTGCGCCGACCCTGGTTTTCCTGATCATGTACCAGGTTGCTAAAAGCATCGTCTACAGGAATTATCTTAAAATTTAAAGTTCGATGATAAACAGACCGGATTCCAATGTAGTTGCACCGACCCTGGTGCATGATCAGGTACACCAAGGTTGGCGCAACAACATTGGAATTTGATTTTTTTATCATCGAACTTTAAATTTTGAGAAAATTTCTGTAGACTATGCTTTTAGCAACCTGGTGCATGATCGGGTACACCAGGGTCGGCGCAACTACATTTGAATTCGATCTTTTCATCAACGAACTTTAAATTTTGAGAAAATTCCTGTAGACGATACTCATAGCAACCTGGTGGATGATCAGGTACACCAGGGTCGGTGCAACTACATTGGAATTTGATTTGTTTATCATCGAAGTTTCAATGTTGAGAAAATTCCTGTAGAAGATGCGTTTAGCAACATTTGAATTCGATCTTTTCATCAACGAACTTTAAATTTTTGGAAAATTCCTGTAGAAGATGCTTTTAGCAAACTGGTGCATGATCAGGTACATCAGGGTCGGCGCAACTACATTATAATTTGATCTTTTTGTCATCGAAGTTTAAATGTTGAAAAAATTCCTGTAGACGATGTTTTTAGCAACCTGCTGCATGATTAGGTACACCCGGGTCGTTGTCATTTCCGGAGGAGTACCGATATTACGCACCTTTATACCGTCCGGACTCAATGACATACTTAAATCGTTTCCAACAAGGTAATTATATGAAGAAATATTATGTTCCTATTATATAAATTGTGAATCGCCGATCATGTATAAAATATATGTAATTTTTTATATAGTGCCTATACATAATACATTATGTATAAACTATATAGAATTTTTCCGCCTGGGGCGTCAATAAAAAATTGATGAAGAATTGTCAAACTGTGAATTTATTTATTAAAAATGTTTGGATATTAAATAATTTTTGCCAGCTTGCAAAGTATCATAGCAAATAATTATCGGAAAGACATCCCTAGTTGACTGCGTCAATAAAAAATTGAGTTTGTTCATTGAAAAATCGCCAAACTGTGAATTTGTTTATTAACAATGTTTGAATATTAAATAATGTTTGCCAAAATGCAAAGTATCATGGCAAAAAGTCACCGGAAAGACATCCCTAGTTGATTCCTTAAACAAAAATTGGGCCTGTTCAATTAAAAATCGCCAAACTGTGAATTCGAATGTAAGAAATGTTTAAATATTGAATAATTGTTGTCGAATTGCAGAGTATCATAGATTACTCTAAATCACTTGAATTATATCGGATTACAAGTGGACTGCTCTACATTACAAGTGGATTACTACATATATACGCGGGATTAATCTGGATTACGATGGGATCGCTCCGGATTACAAGTGATTTACTTAGGATTACAACTGAATTACGCTGACTTATAAGTGGATTACTTCGTAATTACTTAAATTACTGCAGATCACAAATGGATTAACCTGGATTACAAATGGATTACTCCCGAATACTGGAGTTGTTTCCGTTTCAGAGCTGACCATCGTTAACTTTATCCCATACGCTCCAGGCCACTTGGATTCTCAAATTATCCGAGAGAAACTGGTTTGCCAGTACAAACAATAAAAAAACAATTTCGGGAGGCGACTACAAGTCCTTGCTGTAATAACAGTCCGCGCCCTTTTTAATCCCAACCTATACTTAGCCTCAAACTTGCATTTTTATTCAGTAAACGTACACAGTGTTTTGCTACCGGTTTTTATTTTCAATTTCATTCAGAACAAGTTCAAAGGATAACGATTATTTGTAACAATGCTGCTTATTATATTAATTTGTGTAACGCAATTTTTGAAAAAAGGTCTTTAAATGTGAAACTAAATATTCAGAAAATATTATCAGGGATCATAGCGCAAAAAGAGTTGAAAAAATCTGCCAGCTTCTCAAAAATTTTCAAAATGAGCTCAATTTTTGAATTTTTGTCCAAAATGGCTGGCTAATGAACTTGACCTTCATTTTAGGACACTTGAAAAGTATACCAAAGCCCAGTCTAATAGGTTAATTATTTTGAAAGTTATTGCGCTAACAAACTAAAAATCTACAGACAGAATAACAGACATACTAACAGACAGACAGAAATTTTGTAAAACCCTGTTTTTTGGGTTCAGGAGGTCTCAAACTGTTGAAAATTTACAAAAACCGGGGGGGGGGGGGTCAAATTTCACACAAGTCTAATACCTTCTCATTATAGGGTGAGAATGTAAAAAGGGGGAAGTGTAATTGTTCACAAAAAAGGAGAAAACCCGGAAAATGATTCAACACTGGTTTTTGTTTTGTTTTAATAAAGAAACAGGCTTTTTATGAGAAATTTTATAACTTTTAAATAATACTGAATGATTTCTTACTTATTTCTACTATTACAGAATTTTTTTTTCAAATTTGATATTCTTTGGTCATTATAAATGCATTCACGGCGACATATAAAGTTCGAGAAAGCATAAAATTTGATTAAATAAACCATTTTCCTATTTTTAAAATTAATCTTATAATTAGGAATCTCTCTTGTCTTCTAAACATTTTCTAAAAATTTATTAAATATTTCTATCCAAGATTTGTTTGTTCATCCTTCCTATAATTTATTCACTGAATATAAATTGAAAAACACTATGAATTCTTTGAAATTTTCCAAACTGTTAAAAGCTGGTTTTTTATACTTTTTGAAAATTTTGAAAATCTTATTACTTTTTAATGATCATCGAATTTAAAAAAATAAAAAAATCGTATATTTAAAGTAAAAGTTAAAGTATTTCAACAGATTTCAAGGTATTTTAAAATACCGTGAACTCTTGCTTATTCCAAGGCTTACTTATTCCAAGTACCGTACGCCCGCGTCAGTGGCTGACCAATTAAAAAGAGGCCCAAAGAGCGAAGCCCTCGTTGGTTTCAATTAAGTATTTTAGCATGACGTCATGGTCATAATAGGCCTGGTGGAAATGCCAGCAAGGTTAGCATAGTTGTTACATTTTCAGACGGGAATGCATGCGACTGTTTGGAGAAAATGTTCTAAACATAGAAGAAAGTCATAAATGTACGAATAGTAATATTTTTAATGTGTAGAATGTATTTTCTCAGTCATGTTTCATTCTTTTGTCGATTGACGACCTTACAGTTTAACGAAATAAAATATCTAAAATTTGAGGTTAGAAAACCCGCCTCTGAGCAAATCGATCTGGTACACTAACCTCAAATTTTTGATATTTTTTCATATTTCGTAAAACTGAGAGGCTGGAAACCGACAAAAGGAGTGAAAGCAATTGCGCAAAGGCATTCTAAGCTTGAAAAGATTACGAAAGATACATTCATAACTTATTTTCACGTTTAGAATATTTTTTCCATAAATTCCTATGCATTCCCATGTAAAGATGTACCAACTTTGCTAACCTTCCTGACATTTCTACCTATCCTATCATGATCGTGACGTCATGCTAGAATACTCAATATTCCGCGAAACATTTGATTCATTTTTTGATTCTATTAGATTCATTTAAATAATCCTTCCGATCGTTCTCCACGTTTCTGGCTGGTTCCTACGTCAATAAAAACACTTGAAAAACACTGACATGCGTGATGCGCAAATGCAAGGAGGTAGATATGCTGACAGCGCGCGCATCGATGAAATGCCGGGGCAGCCAATGAACGTCACTTAACAAAATCATCCCACGACCCGCGGTAGAGGTGGGGGCCCCTTCAGACTTGGAATATCCGAGAGTTTACGTTTCTCGGCCCTTGGAATAAGCAAGAGTTTAATGTATTTGAAATGACTAAACAGTATTTGAAAGAATTACCAAATTGAAAAATGTCGATAAACGTCACTCGGAAAAGAAGTTACTCTCTCGGTTCCACTCATGTCCGTACATTCCCCCTCCATTGCCGAAGTTTGGTGGGACTGACGCTGAACCAATATTATAAAGTTTCCTCTTATTTAAAGTTTCCTAAATTAGTTTTCAAATGATAAGTATTATGAATCAAAAAGAGAACGTTTTTTTACTTGTCAGACCCAATTTCTAATAAATAGCTTATGATTCTAATATATTAAAATTTCTAAATCTAATAATATGAAAATTTTAATAGTCTTTTGGAAAATAAAAAATGAGTGTAACAGCATGAAATGAAAGGATAATTTTTAAATTCACAACAATAGACTACAGAAGAGAAACGAAGAGAGACCGTTATTCAGCTGGTCCTCGACGAATTTGCAAAAACCTGTTTAGGTACAACGATCGTGACTGTGTTTTCGATGTCAAGTGACCTTTTTTTAAATTCAGAGCATGATCATTTACGCTTAAGAATTTCTCAAAGAAGAACAATGTTTTTTGCTGCTAAGGAAATAATAAAATGAAATAAGGAAATAATAAGGCTCTTAGGTTTAAATTAAAAATATTCTAAAATGTTTTCAACTTGAAAGAAAATAGAATTAATATTGAATCAAGGAAATGTCGTTACGAATCAGCGTAATCCAGGAAATATCAATTCGTTGCATATCATTCTGATCAAAAAATGTTTTAGAGAAAGTTAAATTTTCAAACAAACAAAAATCAATTTTCAACCAAACAAACAATTTTCTTCCAAAAAAATTAAGAATTTTCATCAAATAGTTAAATTTTCAATCAAAAAATTGAATTTTCAATTGAAATGATAAATTGACAACCAAATATAATAACAAGAAACTAAAATATCAACTTTAGGCCAACCAGATGAATTTTCAACGGAAAAATATGAATTCTCATTTCAAAATGTAATTGTTGATATTCCAATATGAGAATTATTTTTAACTGAAAATAATAAAACTTTTCAACCTTTGTAGTTGGATTATCAACCAAAGGGATGAAATTCCTACCAAAAGATATGAAGATTCAACTAATGTGATGAATCTTCAACCAAAAAAATCAATTTTCAACAAAAGAGTTAAACTTTCAACCAAGCAATTGAATTTTTCACCAAAGAGATTAATTTTCTGTCAGAAAAGATGAATTTTCAACGAAATAAATGAATTTTCAACCAAATAATTTCAATTCATATATTCTGGTAAAAAATTAATGTATTCTATGCATTATTGTTAAAAATTCTTATCTTTGGTTGGGGATTCAACTATTTTGTTAAAAATTTGTCTTTTTTTGGTTACATTCAACTTTTTTCTTAAAATAAAAACCTTTTTTAGTTTAAATATCAAATACGACATTTTTTGTTGAAAATTTTGTTGAAAGTCATTATTTTATTTGAAGATTCATGACTTTAGTTGAAAATTCATCTCCTTGATTGAAAATTGAACCAACTTGTTGAGAAATCTTTTTTTTAATTGATCTTACTAACAGAAAATTTAACTATTTTGTTAAAAATTCAACTGTTGGGTATAAACTTCAACTACTTTGTTGAAAAAGTATTTCTTCGGGTGCAAATTAATTTGTTCTTTTGGCAGAACATTGATATTTGTGGGTTGAAAATTCAACAGTTTTGTAGGAAATTCATCTTTTTGGTCGAAAATTGGTCTTTTTCATCAGAAGTTGAATTATTTATTGTTGAAAATGTATTTTCCTAATTGCAGATACGTAATTTCAGTTTTTTTTTGTTGTTGAAAATTAATTTTTGTTACTGAAAATTCAGTTGAAAATTCATCTTTTCATTTAGGGAATTCAACTTCTGGTTAAAAAGTTGAAGGGCTTCTTTAAGAATAATTTTTTTTCCGTTGAAGATTCATAGCTTTAGTTGAATTTCTTTTTTGTTTTTTCCTGGTTGAAAATTATTATTTGAGGGTTGAGCATTCAACTGTTTCGTTGAAAATTCAACTATTTGATTGAAAATTCACATATTTGGTTAAAATTTTCAAGCATTTCGTCAAAAATTCAACTATTTGGTTGAAAATTCATCTTTTTGTTTGAAACTTCAACTATTTTGTTGAAAATTCAACTATTTGGATAAAAACTCAACTAGTGGGTTGAAAACTCAACTATTAGGTTGAAAATTACAATAATTGGTTAAAAATTTATCTTTTTGAGTTGAAACTTTAACTATTCCATTGAAAATTTAACTATTTGTTGAAAAATTCAACTATTAGGTCGAAAAATTAACTATTTGGTTGAAAATTCATCTTTTTGGTTGATGCTTGAACTATTTCAGTGAAAATTCCACTATTTGGTTGAAGATTCATCTTTTCGGTTAAAAGTTCAACTATTTCGTTGAAAATTCAACTATTTGACTGAAAATTCATCTTTTTGGTTGAATCTTCTACTATTTCGTTGAAAATTTAAATCTGAGTTGAAACTTAAACTTTTTCGTTGGAAATTCAAATATTTGATTGAAACTTCATCATTTTGGTTGAATTTTCAACTATTTCGTTGAAAATTCAACTATGAGTTGAAACTTAAACTATTTTGTTGAAAATTTAACTATTTGTTTGAAAATTAATCAATTTCGTTCAAAAATCAACTATTTGATTGAAAATTCATCACTATTGCTGAAACTTCAACCATTTCGTTGAAAATTCGAATATTTGGTTGAAAATCCAACTATGAGTTGAAACTTAAACAATTTTGTTGAAAATTTAACTATTTGTTTGAAAATTAATCTATTTCGTTCAAAAATCAACTATTTGATTGGAAATTCATCACTACTGTTGAAACTTCAACCATTTCGTTGAAAATTCGAATATTTTGTTGGAAATTCAACTATTTGGTTACAAATTCATCTTTTTGGTTGAAATTTCAACTATTTGGTTGAAAATTCATCTTTTTGGTTGAAAACTCAACTATTTTGTTGAAAGTTCAACTATTTAAATGAAAATTCATCACTTTGGTTAAAACTTCAACTAAGAGTACTTCATTGGAAATTCAACTATATGACTGAAAATTCTTCTTTC